>WTSP01001371.1:87506-118842 GCA_025331215.1 Actenoides lindsayi | reverse complement strand
CATCTCATCTCATCTCATCTCATCTCATCTCATCTCATCTCATCTCATCTCATCTCATCTCATCTCATCTCATCTCTGCATGCATTTGGTATCCAAAGAGATCTGTTGAGGTGAGGTTTCATTTCAGGGTAAGGGTTTGAACATCCTTTGTATGGCAAGTGGAGGGACCACATCAAAGCACACAGACCTGAAAATTACCAGACCTCAAAAGGAGGGATCTGGAGAGGACCAGAGGGGAAGCAGAAGGAGACTGGGGAGCAGTGGTACCCTAATAGGGGAGTTTGGAGGGGACCAGAGCTTGAAAGGGATGTCTGAAGGGGTCAAAGAGGGCAAAAGCTACAGTCTGGAGAGCTCTGGAGCCCAGACAGGAGGATCTGGAGGAGACACCTATCCCTCGACTGGCTCTTGCAGCCTGACTGGACTCAGATTTCTGTTGCACTGACCAGGATTTCCACAATATTTCTCAGAAATGTTTTTACACTTGTTGACTTTTTTTCTTATCTAGTCTTGTGTCATCAGCAGTGAACACCTGTTTTCACCTACAGTTGTTGTGATATTTACAGACAAAACAATCTTGCCTATTAGAAAGAACAGGGTGTGCTTATAGCCAAGTCAGAGTGAACAGAGCCCTGACAGCTCTTCTCTTGTGATACATGGCACTTTTCAGTCTTATGCAATAAAGAAAACCACAATGTCTGTCATGAGACAGATCTTATCCCTCCTCAAAGAAATGTTCAGACTCTTGTTTCGACTTTCAGGTTTTCACCCTTTGATCTCCCCAGTTTCAGAAGGCAGCGCCCGCCTTGCTCGAGCACTGGCTTTGCTGAACCCAGCAGGCAGCAGCCACCATTCCCTGCTATATCCTGGTATCTGATGTGATGTTGAAGACGCTTGGTCCTGACCATAAAACAGTGCTGAAGCATCTCACTGGTTGTCATACGATGGTAGGGGATGATCAAGAGGAGACTACTACTTGTGCATCATGAATGCTGAGGAAGCCCTGCAAGCTCTGTCCATACAGAGATTCCTTCACATGGTTAAATGTTGAATCAAACTGAAAAAAAAAAATCAGGTATTTTTTTACATCTATTCATGTGTTCATCCTCTCTAGAAATTAAGCTGTAATCCAGGGAAAAAAGTCCACTCCCATGTGTCTCCCAGCTGGTACAGCACAATGAAAACTACAGGGAGCATCTAAAACTTCTTCCATCCTCTCTTTTTTTTTTTTTTTTAAATAAAGCTCTGGAATTTTTGAAGCCCTCTCTTCTCCCAGTGGCTTTCTAGGGGGCTGACAACTGCTCCTGCTTTGGTGTATGGCTGTGTCCAGATTTCCAGATAAGATGGGCACTGATTCCAGAACAGGAAGATAACATAAACTGGAAAAAATGGAGAAACCATCCTCCTTGTTTGGTCTCCTTCTAGACCTGCCAACCCCATCTCCAGAGAAGCCATCTCCCACTCTCCAATCTGAGCATGGGGTCCTGGTATGAAAGAAGAGTGGAAGGGATGCAAGAGGCATTTTACTAAAAGATGGGGCAGGAAGAAGTTTTGTTCATGAGAAGGAGCTGAAGATTTTCTTCGTGGAGAGGAGAGGGAGTTTGGTCCATGGGAAGGGGAATAAGGGGCCATCCCCTGGGGAAGGATTGCTGTTCATAGTGGTTTCATAGGTTGTTGTTCACAGGTTTGCCAGCTGCTGTCCAGGAAAATAGTCATGCCTGAGGTCTTTCCATGCATGGATGTGCATGGAAAGATGTGCTTGTCCTGGTGGTTGTGGTGGGTTCTACCACTGTGCTAGAAAGTCACAGATGGCCTTTCACAGCTTGCCTGCCCTGGGAACTGTGCCTACTGCTCGGGTCAGTGTTAGGTCTGAATTCCCTACCCTGCTGAGTCCCATCCATCTGGCATAGCCCTGTGACCACAGGGACCACCCAGAGTGCTGCAGGTGACAGAGGCAGCAAGAGTGCTCAGGCTGTCCCACAGAGCAGCCTGAGAAGGCCACAGATGGTCATTCCATGGGTGTCTTTTCTGGGAAGAGCCTGTACTCACCCATGGCAGTGCCCAGCCTGTTGGACTCAGCTGTTTCTGCACAGAGGGCAGAGCCACCGTGCAGAGCCACTGGAGAACCTCACCGTGGCTATGCAGTAGTCTCCATGACTGATGGAAGGCTGCACTAAGAAAGCTTCATAACCTTGCATGTTGACAAATGGTGAAAAGGAGGGCTTCCAGGAGAGGTAGTAATCTCACTCCTGGGCATCAGGCAGCTGAAGAACCCCCTGAAGAGAACACCTCCATTGATGCTAAAAAGATCTGTGGCGCCACCTCCTGAGCATCCCTTGCTGTTGCTGTCACTCCCACACCAACACTGTGAAAACTTCCAGAGAGGAGTCAGGAGTGAGCTGACCATGTCATGGGCATGGGACTCTCAAGAACATGTGCAACTACTACGAGATAGGTACCAGCTCCTGCTGGGGCACTGAGGGGTTTTTCTCAGCAAACCTCACCGGTTACCATCGCAGGCTGGAGACTGAGACCCTCTTGGTGTGTTAATTCCCCTCCACCAGAGCTGCTGGCTGATGGTGGTAGGTTGGTCCAACTCTGGGCAGAAGGAAAGTGCTCTGGGTGGCAGAGCTACAGCTCCAATTGTGAGAGCAGCATCGGGTCACCTGCAAACGACGGCACACACCCTTGAAGGCAGACTGTGTCCCTGTGCCAAGAGCACCGGGGGGTTACCAGACTGTCCCTGAGGCACCGATGCCATTGCAGTGGTACATGTCACAAATACAAAAGAAAGAGCAAAACCATCCTGGACTTCTGCTTATGTACGTTTTGTAGGCAGGAAGCTGGATGGATGAGGTAGAGCACTTGACAGGGTGGCCAGAGTCCCCCTAATATGAGGGTCCAGCTTCTGCCTTTGGTTTTGAATTTCTCTTTAGGGTAGAAATCATATTTTCAGCTGCTGAAAACCTGACTTTCACAATTATTTAAGTATTTTTTTCACATTTCAAATGATACATGTTTGCTATCAGTTTCCTTTCTCATATTTTCTTTTTATTTATTTTGGCTTAAAAAGAACTGTCAAAATATTTGAACAGTAGGAAGGACAGGCTACCTAATCTTGTGAGATTTGCATGGCTGACTGTTACTAAGAATTAAGCATTGTCTTCTGTCATCAGCTTGACTGATGCTCAAGGAATTAGATTATTTCTTCTACCTTCCCGTTTGTCCACTGGAACACAGCCCTTTTCCCTGCTGGAGAGCTGTTTTGATGTGTGTTGAAGTGCTCAGCTGGCCCAACACTTTGCTCCTGTCTAGACACTTCAGGATGGAATCTCTCATTTTGCACCTCTGGCCTGTTCTGGTCTGGACAGATATAACTTGGTGATTGTCCATGCTGCTGTGCATGTGATTGTACTGCAGACAGCTCGAGCTTGCTCTCTGCAGCTGCCTTGTTCTTTGTCCTATCTTTGTCATCCACAATGATCAACAGTTATTTTCGATGCACCTCCAAATCACGGATGATCTGACCACTGTTTAATTATAAAAACCATCTATCTGACTAAGCAATTTTAAATGGGACATAACTTTGGCTTTACCAGATACAAATTTTGGAAGGTCCACCATTTAGACATCCTGGATTTGGACCTGGGTATGCTCCACAAATGGATGTTGGAAAAACGACCCATTTCTGTATTCTCAGACCATCAGAGAGGTCAACCAACATGGAAAAAGCAGCCAAATCCCACCATCATCTTTTACCATCATAAAATACATGTGGCCTTCCAATACCTGAAAGCTGGGGAGGGACTTTTTACAAGGTCCTGTAGCAACAGGATGAGGGGCAATGGTTTTAAACTAGAGAAGGATAGATTTAGATTGGACTTTAGGAAGAAGTTCTTTACTGTGAGGGTGGTGGAATCCTGACCCAGGTTGCCCAGAGAGGTGGTTGCTGCCCCATCCCTGGAACCATCCCAGGTGAGGTTGGCCAGGGCTCTGAGCAACCTGCTCTAATTGTAGATGTCCCTGTTCAGGGCAGGGGGGTTGGACCAGATGACCTTTGAAGGTCCCTTCCAACCCAATGCATTCTATGATTCTATGAAAATCAAGCCAATCTCTTTCACTTGTAGATAAGAAATGTGTGCCTTTATTCTTTTTCCCTTCCCAAAAAGGAAGTCAACATTTATTCTGAATGAATGAAGTGTGCACTTTTCTGTTTAATCCAGGAAAGAAAATCAGCAGATAGTTCCTCTTGGCTCAACCTGGTCCCATTTTCTCCCTTTTTTGGCCACACCCAGGTCAAACTTGGTTAATTTCTGCCCAGGTTCAGGTGTTATAAAGGACTGACTTGTGTACCAGTCCTACCAGCTCTGCAGAGATGGCAGGTAAGATCAGTGGGGTTTTTTTGATTTTATATCTGTATTTGATTTGATATTTCTGGCATGGGTATTGGTGCATTCCATGGGTGAGCCTAAGGAGATGAGGAGACAGTGTAGAATGTTAGGAGCTGGTGATCCTTCATACTTACTTGTCCCCCTGTATGTAAAATACATTTACTTTGAGAAGTGAAAAAAGACAGCTTTTCTGCCTCACGTAGAACTACCCTGTGATATAAGATCACAGGGAATAATCAGCTTTCAAACCCTGTGAAGATGATGAAAGGATTTCCACAGCTTACAAATGTAAGATAACCTCCCCTACTGTGAGAAGTTCTTAATTACTTAGAAATTTTGTCTGTCTTTCCTGTATAAACAGTTAAATAATTGACTAAGATACTTAAAATATAGCTAATTGTAACCTTTTGGTTAAAGATCTCCTTCCCGGGAGGGCACTGTGCTGTTGTATATAATGGTGATGAGGACAGATGAGACACATCTGTAATGTTAATGTGAAAAAAGAATAGAGACAAATTTCAGGGAGCATCAAGAAGACTAAATAGAGGTGGTGGAAAGCTGAAGGACCAGTGCTAGATGTAGCAGCTTGTTTTGCTCAGTAACAAGTTGGAGGGGCCAGAGGGATGTGTGAGGTCTAACCTCCTTTACACCAGCCACTTGAGAAGAACCCTCCCAAAGACAGGACAGCAGGGCACTGCCTTCTTCCAGTGTGCCTTCCAACAGTCTCCACCACTGAAGCCTGGACTTGGATGCCCCCTCCTTGGCAGTTACTCAGCCCAGTTTACTGAATGTCCCACACCACACTGATGTCCCTATGTCCTGCCAACACCTACAGCTCCAGCCCTGGATTGTAGCTGCAGTTACATTCCTGGATCCTGAAAGAAATATTCAAACCAAACCTGTCAATCTCTTCTGATGCTTCAGTGAAGCCCTGTCCATCCAGAAGCTTTATGTTGCATTTTTCTCTAGGCATAAACCCAAGAATCACTCTCTTAGGATCCATCATCACTCTCTGCTTATTTGGGACAATGGAATCCTCATTAAATAGTAAGTTTCTGTTTCTCCTTCAGCTGCTACTGTGCTTGAAAGGGTGTGAGTCAAAGCTCAGTCTGAGTTCCTAGTTAGATACAGCTCCAATATAAATTTGACCCACCGACAATGAAGTCAAAACCTAAGAAACTTGTCTAAGGAAATTCTCTATTTAACCAACAGCTCTTCCAAGCACATGATCACCATTTTATGACAAGGAAACTGGGTCAGAGATCCTCTAATTGGCTTCTTCTATGCATTTTCCTTCTCAAAGGGAAGAATAGCTTCAAAAAGAAGGCTGAAAAATAAGTGCCTAAAAGCCTCCCAAAGCCATCAGAACCAATTCTGTGAAATGGGTAATAAGCTACCACTTCAGTCACTTGTTGCCCTGTAGCTTTCAGGAATGAAGCAGAGGAGCAAGAGAAGCACAGATAAAGGTGTCCAGGTAGCACCGAACAGGCAGCGGGAACTGTGTGTAAAGCAAATCAGTCCCCTCAGCACTCAGCGACGGGGTGGGTCGTGTAGCTCTTGGTGTGCATTACAAACTATCCTCAGTTTCTGCTTTTTCTGCTTTGGTTTTGTGGTGTTTTTTTTTGCAGAGAACTCAAAGAAGCTGTCAGACTCATCTCTTCTGAGCAGCATTAGTGAAGCCAAGCGGCTGGTAGACACGGCGTATTTACGTGCCCGAGAAAGGTGAGTCCTTTTGTCATGAGGGCCCTGACATCATAAGGAAATAAGAGAAAATATGGGTGGATTTCTTCTCTTTTCCAAGGCATATTTATTATGGAGATGCCTTCATTCAAGAACTCTCCCTAGCAGAATTGGAGAGATCCTTTTGCCCAGTTTGGCTGGATTCTTGTGCCCCACCTCAGTTCCAGGGCCACCTTTCATCACCTGCAGCTATTTCCTCCTCACCTACACCTCTCAGTAGTCCGTAGCGATATGGGGACCCTAGACACATTTTGAGTGTTCTCCTGGCTGCTGAAGTTCTGCCCGTCTTTGTGAGGACCACATTGTGCAGATGAGAGCCCTGTCACAAATAAGTCTCAGTGGAATTCAAACCTCAGGTATCCCTACATGTATTGTCCTAGAAGGCTGCTTCCAGGCAGCAGGGTGCTTTGGGGAGGAGGATCTCTTTACACCCACCCTACAGAAGGTTTTTAATTTTGCAAGAAAGAGCCATGGGACTGGGAAGGGATACAACAGGACCAAGGTTGTTTCTCTGTTCACACTATATATCTTGTGACATACTAAATGCAAAATTTTATCCAGTCACTGAATGACTCAGTTTTCCACTCATTTAGCTTTTCACATGATATAACAAAGTGTACTCTGTCAAGGACATAATGCCAACTTGAAGTACAGGATCACAATGTTTTGTTTGCCAAAATCTGTCTGAGATGATGTGCAAGAGCAGCCAGCTTGTTCTAGGTGAGCAGAGCCTTGCCTGGGACCCAGCAGTGCTGTCACATCTAAGCACACCCAGCCTAGCATGACAGAGGAGGTCTGAATCCAGAGAAGGCACTTAATGTGACTCTTTTATGTCCAGCTTAAAGAGAAAGCTAAAGGAAAAGTTTGTCAACCCAGTGGATTTCCTGAAGCACTTAAAAGACCCAGTAGGAAGAACCAGATCTGCAATCCGTGCTGCTGATTACTTGCAAACTACTTTGAAACTCCTCAATATAAAGCTGTGGGCCTCTGGGAAACAGAGATTCAACGTTACAGGTAACGTGGTTTAGACCAAAATGTCTTACAAACAGCTAAGAGCAGAAAGTCTAGCACAGCTGGAATGTCAGAGAGCATCTCTGCCGTGATCCAAATGACTGGTGATAAACCCCTTCCCCACTGCAGGTGAACAGACCTTAAGCAGAGGCAGACCAGGCCACCTCTGGTGTTCTATTCACCATCTTTCTCATTTCTTTGATGATAAAACCAGCCTAACAGTAAGTGTGATAAACCTGGGACAAAATGCTCTGAATGCCAGGAGACTCTGACTGCTGAGAACAGCAGCCCATCTTCCACTTCTGGTCCTCACACTCACCTGCCTGCCCAGGTTTTACCACTCTTAAAACATTGCTGGTGATGATGATGCCACTCCTACTCCCCCAGAAACTTGCTCCATGCCAACCCAGCTTCCCTAGCCCAGAGGTGAGAGCTGATCCACAAAAGGGTTTAGGCACCCAATAACTCAAATCCAGATGTTACATATCCACAGCTCTGACTCAGCTGACTTACTGACCTAGACTACTGAGAAGCTAAAGTAAAAGATAAAAAAAGAGCAAGAACAAATGTTACTTCGCATGGTTTCTCTTGCAGACCTACTAGACGGAAAACAGAAGGCCATGATTTTCAAAGAAACTGGTTGTGACTACCAGATTCGTTCCGTTAAATGCCCAAAGCATGACATTTACCGGACCATTACTGGGGAGTGCAACAACAGGTAGGATTTGCACGTGGACAAGGAGAGTCTCAAGTCTGTGCTTTGAGCCAGGATAGATGGTTTAAGGACATTTGTGTAAGTACCTTTCTACAGGGCAAGAAGAGTGAAACGCTCATTTTAGTGGTGCCTGTAACAGGTTTCATTTCTACCTATGCCTGGCAGGAAAAAGATGTCATTTCTTGAAAATTTCTTATTAGTGCCTATTTTCCTTCATCCTTTGGATGAAGGAAGGGACTTCTTGGGGTGGAGGAAGGTGAAAAGTTGAGGAAAGCAGATTTTGGGGTTATAACAGCCAGGCAATCACTCAGCTTGAGGCTCCAGGAAATCACCTCTCTGTTCTTCTGTAGTATGATGTCCTGGTTTCTCTGGGACTCAATCCCAGTCCAGCCATGGTCTGCAGTTTGTTAGCAGTTCAGAGTCAGCCAGGGCAGCTGACCTGAGTTGGCTGCAAGTGTTTTCCAGACCAGAACCATCATGCTCAGTATAAAGGGGGATGGGGCGCCTCCTGTTTCTCCTCATCCCTGGAGGGACTTGTTCACCATCCTGCTCCTGAGGGCTGCTTTCCTGCTTATTGTGACCACTGTACACTTGCTGGGCTAAGTATAAATGTGTATACTTTATAGTGGTATTAGTCAGACTGTTTCTTTAAATCCATTTCATTTCAACCCACTGGTCTCCTCTCCTTTTCCCAAACCCTCTGGGCTGGGGAGGGGTCACTGAATGATAGAATAACTGCTGTAGTTTAGCCCCAGATAAGGGCTAAATGTAGATATATGGCTACTACTTATTTCCCCAGGCTGGTTCATATGAAAATATTCAGCTAACAACATATCTGTGTCACTCCTCTTGTGATGTGTAAGGATAGGGAGTAAATGGTACTTTACTTGGGGGCTCTTCTAGCTTCCTGTAGTGTAACCTTAATCTGAAAAATAGGGAGTTCTCAGCTTTTTACCTGTAGCTTCCCTCTTGGTTCAAAGCTGGGATCATTCATCTATTTATTTCCTTGTTAGCTTTTTTTTTTTTTTTGGAAGATGGCAAAATTTTTAGCCTAACCCCCATTGTCCTGTCCTGCCATAGATTTGCTGCCTGGTGTCCTAACTCCAGCCCCTAAGTCTTACTTACTCCTCAGTTGTTTCTGGCTGTTGGGTCTGTTACCAAAGTAATAAGACATGGATTACAGGGCTGCAAAACATTAGTCTTTACAAGCCTGTTCATTTCTGAAATAGCATTGGTATTTTCTTTTCTCCTTGTGGTGCTCCAGAATGCATTCTTACCTGGGTTCCTCGAACCGTGCCTTCGCTCGCTGGCTCCCAGCAGTGTATGAAGATGGAGTGTCTGTTCCCAGAGGAGCAAGAGAAGGGAAGCTGTACAATGGATTTCCACTCCCACTGGTGAGAACTGTTATCCTTGTCCAGATAACAGCAGTGGCCACTGCCCTCGCTGTAATGAAAACCAGAAATGAAACAGCAGCAACATCTAGAGAACAAATAGCTTGATCCTTTCCTCTGATCTCGGGTGCAGATCTGGGACTTGTTTTCTACAACTGAGCTATGGCTTGGGGGAATGTTTTTGGTAGGAGACAGACATGAGCAAAAAGGTTGTGAATACCTTGCTGAGCAAAGCAGGGACAGCATTTTCCAGAAGTGCACATCCTGAGGTTTGGTGCAGACAGCACCATGGTATGCTCAGATACACCAGGATGCTTGTACAAACCATGAGGCTTAGGTGTTCCTCAGCCACCTTCTTGGTTTTTATGGATGTGTGCAGGTCAAGCAGTTCTGGCTGTGAAAGGCTTTCCATGAAGCTGGGCTTGGCTGAATAATGTTGGAATCAAGAGGGTGCTACTTATTGCATCTGTTTTGATAGAGCAGCACCATGGGGCTGTTTAATGCCATAATTAACGCTTATGGGCTTCTCTAAGATCATTTTATACATGATTTCATAGCTGGTGTCATACTGAGAGGTAAATTCACCATGGTAGAGACAGTCACACACATTTTCACTTGGATTTTCTGCAGGTTCGAAAAGTGTCAAATGAAATTGCTCACACAGCCAATGAGAACATCACTCTAGATCAAGAGCTCTCTCTTGTCTTCATGCAGTGGGGCCAGTGGATCAACCATGACTTAGACTTAGCCCCTTTCAGCGGTGCAGGAGCAGACTCAGAGCTTAACTGCGAGACTGATTGTGCCTTCAAGCCCCCTTGCTTCCCGATTAAGGTACCCTGACTTTCACCCTATCTCACACTATCTTAAGACAGTCAAAATAAAACCATGTGACTTTCTGAGGCATCACTTATGTTTGTCTGCTTTAGTTTCCCCCTGATGACCCCCGGATGCCAAGGCCAGTCCCTTGCATGCCATTCACCCAGTCAGCATCCGTGTGCAACCCCAGGATGTTTACCCGTGAGCAGATCAATGCCGTCAGCTCGTTCCTTGATGCCAGCACAGTGTACGGCAGTGAAGACTCTGTGGCAAAGAGCATTAGAAACCAGACAAACCAGCTGGGATTGATGGCTGTGAATCAGAATTTTACTGATGGGGGGCTGGATTTATTGCCCTTTGAGAACAAAACAAAAAGTGTTTGTGTTCTCACCAATGAAACCATGAACATCCCCTGTTTTAAGGCAGGTAAGGTGCATCTGTGGAGTAGCTTTCAGTGGCCCATAAAAACAAAAAGTATCATTATGGTCAGGTATCTTATATCTCTCTGTTTATGTGAGGTGCTGCAAGACACAATTGTGTAAGGTAACAGACAGGAGACTGTCCCTCAAATTAAAAAAAATAATGGAACACTAATTGTTTAAGTAAACATGAAAATTGTTTGGTATTAGTTTCCCAAAAGACTTACAGCAAATCATCTTCCCTTTGTAAGAAACTTTTCCTCATGTTCGACCTGTACATCCCTGGGCACAACTTGAGGCCATTTCCTCTTGTTCTGTCACTTCTTCCTTGGGAGAAGAGCCCGACGCCACCTGGTTCCAACCTCCTATCAGGGAGCTGTCAAGAGCCAGAAGGTCTCCCCTGAGCCTCCTTTTCTCCAGGCTGAACAGCTCCAGGTCCCTGAGTCACTCCTCACCAGCCTTGTGCTCTAGAGTCTTCCCCAGCTGCTGATTTGCCCTTCTCTGGACACGCTCCATGCTTGGATTGAGGGTTCCAAAACTAACCCCAGTATTCAAGGTGCAGTATCCCCAGAACCCAGTACAGGAGGACCATCCCTGCCCAAGGCCTGCTGGCCACACTAGTGCTGGTACAAGTCAGGAATCCCCTCTGGTATTCTCTCAGCACCTCTGAAGACACATTCACAGACCTCTGAGGTGTTTACAGCTTGGGTGAACTGAGACAGAGTTTTCAAAACCAAACATTCCCAGCAGTGATAGAAGAGAAGGTTATGTCCTTCAAGTACGAAAGGAAGGCAAACATGAGATTTTTCACAAAACGAGATGCTTACAGCTGCTTCACAACCATCTGCAATATAGTTTAAAGCCTCATCTGCAATATAGTTTAAAGCCTCTTCTCCAGTGGTTTTGGCGAAATTGTTTGGACAGGGAATGTTTTGTTTGTGCTGGAAATAAATACCTGTCACGAACACTGAGTGGTAGGAAGCTTAACCGTGAGCACTACTGCCAGTACCGCTGACTATCAGTTGTTACCTGTCTGTCCCAACACAAAAAGCTCCTATTGAAATAAAGCAATTCACAAAAGTCCTGACATATTTTCACATGTAGGTGACAAACGGGTGACTGAAAACCTGGGCCTGTCTGCACTGCACACTGTCTTTCTCCGAGAGCACAACCACCTGGTTACAGAGCTGAGGAAACTAAATCCTCACTGGGATGGAGAAAAGCTTTACCAAGAGAGTCGAAAGATTGTAATTGCCATAAACCAGGTACCGATATTTATATTTTTAAGGCATTATGCCAAACTTAATGCCATTGCTACAGCTCTTTCTTTTTTTTTCTGGAGATCTTAGTGAACTCTGCTACCTGATGGAGAGTCCATGGTCATACCCTGCACTTGACTTCAGTGGCACTTCTGCTACAGCTGCTGATAACTTGCTCTGCTTTTGTGCTTTTTTCAGATAATAACGTACAGAGATTACATCCCACTTCTGCTTGGGGAGGAGACCAGCAAATGGATCCCTTCCTACAGTGGCTACAAGAATAACGTGGATCCCAGAATCTCAAATGTTTTTTCCCTGGCTTTCCGATTTGGTCATACGTCAGTGCAGCCTTTTGTGTCCCGTTTGGATGACTGCTTCCAGCCTTTGGGGTCCTTCTCCCACGTCCCTCTTCATTTGACCTTCTGTGCTACGTGGAGAATTATAATGGAAGGTAAGAACGTGTGGCAGCCAGCAGTCCTGGTCTGGTCCTTGAAGCAGACACTTGAGTGGAGGTCAGCTGGTAAGACACATAAGCCTAGTCTCCAAAAACTGCTTTAGTTCCATTTAATTGGCCTCACACAAATTACAGTGCCGTTCAGTTTGGAAGGTGCCCATGGCACATCTACCTAAGGGCCTGCAGACAAGTTGGTGGTCTGCTGAGAGTGGGGCAATGGGACAGTACTGTAGATTTGTCACCAAACTCAAGCCTATCTCTGGTTCTGCACTGTATCCAGGCAAAGGAGCCCTGCCAAAAATGACGTGCTGTTATACTCCAACCATTGAACATTATCAAGCACCAGCTCCTGCAGAAGCAGCCACATTGGAGCAGGATTTTGCACCAGAACATACAGTCCTATAGCTCTTTTTTGCACAGCTTTTCAGTGTTGTCATCCTCAGTTCATTGCATGATAATTGCATAAAAGGGGTTGTGGCATCCTGCTCTTATACAGCTGGAATCTGCAGACATGGATCTTTCCAAGGAAGACAGATGTCTCCTCCCAAATGAGTTATCTAGCTAATTATGGAAACCATATCAAAATACATACATGCAGCCAGTTTTCCTGCTTTTTATTAATACTGTCATCTTACTGGCACTGAAAAACATACTTGAATTGATTCTATCACTGCATTTAATGTCTTCATAAATATTTGTCAATTGATAGCTAATGATAAACAAAATCAATTGCAAAACCTGAACCTTGTACAGAATCCCACGTATCAGTTTATGCTGGGGACTGACAGGCTAAGGAGCAGGTCTGCAAACAGGAACTTGGAGGTCCTGGAGGACAAGGAGTGGATTTAGGGCTGTGGAAGGGAAGGCTGGTGGGTGGGGAATCTAGTTACTAAAGGGAGGCCTCATCTGCTGGCATATACAGATATATACATATGCACTGGCATAGACTGAACCGAAAATATGGAGCTAGGAAAACTTCACACAGCCCAAGGTAGAAAAGATATCTACTGCAGCACTGTTTCAGCTGCACAAAAGGGACCATGAAAGCTGCAACTTGATGCACAAAGTCTTTTCTTGATTTGCAATGAATGCAGGTGGCATTGACCCGCTGATACGGGGCATGGTAGTTGATCATGCAAAACTGATGAAACAGGATCAACTGCTCGTTGATGAGCTCCAGAACCACCTTTTTGAACAGACAGCTATCATGGGCCTGGATTTAGCAGCCCTGAACATGCAACGGGGCAGAGACCATGGCCTCCCAGGTAAGGAGACACAAGTCCCTATGTCCTGGGGACTCTGCTGTTTATAGTAGTTCCACAAATGCACTAAGCATTTTCCATACCAATGGGAATAAACAGTACTTTGATTTGAAGGCAAAGGATGGATAGACAGCTGAGTTCAGGGAAGAAAAGGTCTCTGTATTATAAAGATCTTCTTCTGAGGGATTTAAGACAAGGACAAAAGCCTTGGGAAGAAAAGGTGATAGTTGGGATAATGTAATAACAAGGGATAGAAGCAACGGTATTGCCAAGGAAGAGCATGTGGGGTACAGAAGGTACAGACACAAGCAACCAAGTTCACCTGTCATGTAGGCTAGACAGACCATCTGTGACTTGTTCTTTGCCCATCAGTGCTTATTTTGTGTCTTCAGACAACCCAGTGCTCTGAGCAGAAGTGGCTTACACCCACAGACAGGATTGCCCCCAGGCGCTGGAGAAGAACAGCTGCTTTTGGGTTCAGCACAACCAAATATTGCTCTTTTCTAGCATTTTGGTCCTAGAAAATTTACCTTGCAAAAACTGCAAGGACTGCTGCATTCACCCTCAGCACTAGGTAGCTCTAACCAACAGGATCTGGTGAACCTGTGGTCACGTGCAAAGACAACCCAAACAGTTTAGAGTGTGCGTACAAAAAGGACCTTTGAAAACACGGCATTTGGTGTGACTATCTTAGACAAAAGTGTCTTAGACAACAGTGTCCTCACCTCAGACCCTTTAATGCCTTGAGAAGATGCAGACATTGCCTGTGGGCCAAGGGATCTGGTTAGCTCCTGAGCCTGGGCAGATGGTGGGGAGACGTGTGTCCTGATCTGGTGCTGCTCCTGCTTTTGCAGGTTACAATGCCTGGAGGCGATTCTGCGGGCTCTCCCAGCCTCAAAACACAGAGGAACTCTCTGAGGTGCTAGGCAATTGCAAACTGGCCAAGAAGTTCATGGATTTGTATGGGACGCCAGACAATATTGACCTCTGGATCGGGGCAGTCGCAGAGCCCTTTGTTCCCCAGGGCAGAGTTGGACCCCTCCTGGCCTGCATCATTGGCACCCAGTTCAGGAACGTGCGTGATGGGGACAGGTAGGTAGCTCTGAGACCAAACCTTCCCCATGGCATTTATTATGGGGAAAAATGCTAACATTTTGTACACCACCCTAATGCAGCCCATCTCCCACACACTGGGGAGTGCTCCCAGCAAGGTTCCCACCTTAATTTTAACCCAGTTGCCAAAGGACCCTTTTTTTTTCAGCCCATTCCCTCAGACCCATGGTTGTGTTGAGGAACACCAGCTCCAGGCCATGGGTGATTTGCAGTAGTCTTTGCCTGAGGTGACATTTTGTCTCGGGATACAAAAGCCTCCCATCAGCCTGGCGATGCTGCCTGGAAGAGGCAGGTTCTCTGCACTGGCAGACGAGTGGCAGAATCCAGACCTCGCTACACTTCCAAAGGAGTTGGTCTGCTGCCTGATGAATCAAGGTGGATCTGAACAGAGACTTACCTCGGTCAGATTCCCATCTTGGCACGTAATCAGCAGTGAACGTCTTCAAGGAGACTGCAAGCTGCTTCTGAAAATATCATTGCAGGTTCTGGTGGGAGAATCCGGGAGTTTTCACCCTGCAGCAGTTGCAAGCACTGAGAAAAATCTCACTGTCGTCGGTGATCTGTGGCAACACTCGTATCAAAGAGATACCCAGGGATGTGTTCATGGTCAACAGTTATCCTGAGGACTTTGTTGACTGCCAGGAGATCGACACACTCGACCTCTCGCCCTGGAAAGGTGAGCCTGAGAGGGGCACAAAAGGTCCACAGTTGTCTGAGGTCTGCCAAAAAACATAAATGCCCCAAAAGGTCAGACTCTTCTCCACCCCCAAAAAAGACCTTGGCTGTCCATTCAGCCCTACTCAGAGGTGCTGTTAGCCTAGTCTCCTTCCTACCCATCACCTTCATCATCCCTTATTAGCCTGCCTCTTCCTCTTCAATGGGATGGGAAAGCCCTGAAAATCCAGTCTGTTCTGGTTCTTGTGTGTCCTTCTCTAAACACCTTCTTCCAGGACAACTGGAGTCTTCACAGGAAGGGTGTCCATGAAGAAATCTAGTAGGATTAGCCAACCCACTCCAATTTCTTACTCTGCTGCTCCAAGCCCCTGCTCTCCCCTTGCCTGCTTTAAAACTCTACAGCATTTCGAGGTATATCTGGAGCTGTTTTGACACTCTATGGCCCAACACACCAGTGGTTTAACACACATAGTCAGAGATTATGATGTGCCACAACCTGAAAGACAGTAAACCAGTATCCTCATATAAGACATGTGGACACTGGCTGTGTCCTCCTACTGATATGCTTTTGCTATGGGCTCTCCCAGTTGAAAATGTAGGGAGAAGAGAGGCTTGCAAAAGGCAGGTATGACCTGAGTAGAATGGACTGGGTTGGATTTTTTCCCTTCTGGCAGCACACTTACAGATAAACACAATACTTGGGGATCTCCTGCTCTCTGGAAGGCACAGCCCACAAAGCATCTCTGTGCAGTTCCTGTGTTGAGTTTGATTAATTGTGTATTCGAGAGAGATGCTGTTGTTTGAGAAAGACATTTGCACTTCTTGTAAAGGGCTAAATAACGGTGACTTCACCCCACTCTTTAGCAACAGAAGTCCAGCTGATGATTGCCTGCTCTCTAAACAGTTGAGGGTTCCTGATTTCTTTTATTAACTTCATCTTATGGTCACTAGAATTTGCTGACCCACTTCCTGTGGCTCTTTTATCACCAGGCTGGGCGGAAGCTGAGCTGTGTTTGCACAATCCTGAGACAGCAGAATCCCATGGTGTTTAACAAACAACTGCTAAAACTTTAACCTTTTCACGTTCCAAGAAATCGCCCCAAAAAGCACTTTTCCAAAGGGCTGGCTGATCTTAGGTCACCAGAGGTACCTTTTGACAAGGCTGGAAGCATCACGGTGTCTCAAGGGTACAAGGTGACCTGGTGCTCAGTTACCCATTCACCAGTGACTATTTTGAGCTATGGAGTCAAATAAAAACGTGGGGAGAAATATTGTGTCCTGCAAAGATTTTTCTGCCTCTCAGGAGCTTTTTCTGCTTCATTGACAGCTTCTAATCCTGCTCATCAGACCAATGCTAGATACTCCTACTGGGGGCACTGAGCTGCTCTTGGGAAACTTCTGCCTGTACATCGCACTCAACTGATGGCTGTCGACAGAACCTTGGCATGTGATTTCAAAGAGAGGAGCTCTAGCCTATGTCCACTGATTTAATTGTGATTTTTATATCCTTTATTTGTAAAAGCTTCCACTATTGTAGGTCTTCAGATGGAAGGGTAATGGCATTTTATTGTCCGTTGTCCTAAAAAAAAACCTGTTCAGAGATGTGCAAGACTTGGGTAGGTGCTGGATGCTGTGTAGTATCAGACTTATTTAGCTCAGAAAAGGCTTTTAAGATCTTTGAGTTCATTTTTGACTCTCTAAAGACACAATCAAGACAAATTCTTTACTTCCCACTCTGAATGGGTGTCAAATCTGGTGGCGGATGTGCTTGCATTGCAAAAAATCAAACTCCTTGTCCTTCGTAGCTGCTCGGAAATGAGCGAGTTCATGTAGTATTTATCAAAACAGTCCTTAGCTCTTCTTTGTTCTGCACAAGAGCATAAATGGTTTAGGCTGTGTCTAATTGGCAGGGAGATTTCAGTCACTGAAGACACTGGAGAACGGCAGCTGCAGCTTGAAGCTTAGTGATGCCTTTTAGTGAAATCCTCTGGTGACCACGTGTGTGTTTGGGTGTGCGGGGCAGTAATAAAACTCCTCTACATTTGGCATCAGTTCTGCTGTCTTGAACATATCCAAAACACTCTTTGGCTATGGGTCACAGCTAAACTTAGCAGCATGAAAAAGTAAACCATAAGCTGGCTGGCATGTAAACCACAAGTACTAGGAGTAAAAATGTCTGGGATGACCCCTTTCAAGACCTTATTAAGTCAATAAATACCAAATATGTAAAAATCATATTGTTTCCATCCCTCTTTGGCACGATTGGGAGGGAAAGAGGACCCTGGGAGCAAGAAGGTGGCAGCCTAAGGTAGAGTCATCAGAGAAGCTTATGGGTGGAGTAGGTGCCTTTCTGCTGAGGACTGCTGAAGGAGATCCCTGGTAAATCCCCATGGCTACAGCATCAGCAAATGAGCTTTGCCCTGGGGGGGCTGCTAACAAGTTGTGCCCACCTCAACCCATGCTGCCCTACCATAGCTGGGGGAGGGGGGGGCACAAGAGACCCACTGAGCTGCCAGGACCCGAGGTGAGTGATGGAGCTTGGAGACCACGCTGCTTGGTGAGCTTCCACTGTGTGGGGAGTGGGGAAAAGCTGTGGTGACCCTGGGATGAAGGCAAGCCATCATCCTCCGACACATACAAGACAGAGCAAAACCAGGCAGTATTTAGAAATCAGAAGCTGCAGCTCCCAGAGTGTATTTGAGTTAAAAAATATATAGGTCATGTTAAAAATCAAGAGGCTATCAGGGCACAGCAAAGATGTTAAGCATCACATTTCTGCTGCTGGCCTCTGGTTTCTGAGTCCCCAGGCATGGTCCCCGCGTGCTTCCACGATCTGCCCAACTGCTGAAAGCAAAATCCTGTTTTGCATGGAAGGAAGGCTATGGAAAAAAAATAAACCACCAACCCCTGCAGACACACGTAAGGTCTTTAATTCCCCTCTCCCAGTGCTGCCTTGGCTTTCCCCTCTCATGGCAGAGGTACGTCCCAAGTCCCCTCACACAGAAAGAAGGAGAAGACAGTGCCTTCTCCTGAGGGTGTTTCCAAGGGAATGTGGCAGCCCTCAAACCCCAAGACAGCCACTTCCCCTGGCAGGATGGTCACAGGATTGGGGTAACAGCCTCCACCTTCTTGGTTTTGAATAGGGAAAAGTGATTATAAGCATACAGTGATGGTCACAGGAAGGGTCCAGCTCTGCCTGGGGTCCAGCTGGAGAGAAGCTCTCAGGCTTATGATTACAAATAAATGTCCAGCTACCCACCATGTGTCTGTCCATGCAGATGGCACAGTTCTCTGGAAGGAACATGGCACCCATTTCACCACCTCCACTTACAAGTTTTGATTCCGCTGTGTTTTGCCCGTCTCTGGTATGCCAGGGTTGCAATCCATGGTTGTCTCTGCTGCCAGACCTTCTTGTGGTTGCCACATCCTCCCTCTCAAGTGCCACACACACAGCTGGAGCTGGAAGATAGGATCGCTAATGGGAAGCCCCGTTCGTCATTCCTGATATCCTCTGGTAGGTGGCCAGCATGGAGTCACGGACCTGCTCGGTGAGCTTGGGGACATCGTCTGGGCTCAGGCCAAGAGTCTCCACTTCTGGCAGGATCTGGATGATGCTTTTTCCTGGAAGAGTGAGAGATGAGATTCAGAGAGGGAGAAGAAAATACACGACTGGTGTAGAAGAGCAAGAGAAGATATAGCAGAGAGCTTGGTGCAAACCAAGGACCAAGACAGAAGCGAAGGGCAATGCTCCTTCACACACCAGTAGTGCTGCAGCAACACAGCCATGTCCCAGATGCACACAGCAAAAACCCAAACTAAGCTGTTCCCATCCACAGAGATGGCAAAAATCATAAATACAGAAGCAAATGAATCTCTCCTCAGATACCTCCAATGGAATGATTCACACAGAATCAGTTTTCACTGTGGAAAGCCCTCAAGGTCTGCCTAGATCACAGCAAAGAGAATGAGATGTCCATAATACAACACATCCAAACTGGCCATGCTCTGAGCTAGGAATACCAAACTCATCAGAGTCCCTCCTTCCAGAAGCGTGCTTTGGGATGACAGAAATTGTGCCCAGGACTCTCTGTTTGGCCAAGGTGTGTCACACTCCTCTTGGCAAGTGCCTAAGCAATGGACTGGTGCAAACAGTGGAGCTGTCATCATGCTCTTCTGGCTCTTGCATCCCATGGCCCTTGCTCTGGCCAGCAGAGACAAGATGCTGCCTGCACAGCCACCCACCTGAGGAGGTGAGGAATGTCTGTGTTATTTTCTAACTCTCTTGCATGCCCTCACACGTGTGCTAGGAAATCAGACGCAGGCGTGTTGCTAGCAGAGCTGTGCAAAGGAGGTAAAAGAGCTGCCCAGAAGAAGAGGGTGTGCTCCCTGCCTGCACATCTTACAGCCTGGTATCTCAGCAGCTGACCATGCTTCACTTGGTCCTACAGAAAAAGCCAGGTGATGACAGGGCTGTGCTGAAAATGTAGGTCTGTTTGGGTAGAAGAGCATTCCAACAAGCACCAGGCTTGCTCCATGCACGAGTGTGCACACACTGGACACAGAGTTGGGCCTTCCAGAAGCTGATCAGCATGCCCAGAGTCACTGCGGACGTGGCAAGCTGTCCTGACCTGAGGATCAGCCTGCTCTGGGGGCAGAAATCTTGGCAATGCGTAGCACATCTTCAGAATCAGCCCTGGCAAAACTTGCAGGTGGAAAAAGTGGGAAGGTACACGAGAAGGTAACACCCAGCCCCTTCTTTGCCCCAAGTCAGCCTCACCTGGTGTAAATCTCTTCTCCTTCCGGTTGTAGAAATTGTCATAGGAGGAGATCACCACAGGAATAATGGGCACCTGGAACAGAGTCTACGGTGAATCTACCGATTTCCCCATCCCTCCCCCAAAATGGAAGGAGTGTTCTTAGGTGAATTCTAAACCTTGCTGGTAATTATCCCAGTCAGCTTCATCACAGACACTCAGAGGGTTATAGGGATGCTTAGATCATGTAACTGTATGGTCCAATGTCCTCGCTGTTCATTTTTACATTTTCATCTCTCTATTTAGGTCACTAATGCATCAATTGACAAATCACTATACAGAGGCCTGTTCAGCGGAAACTCTCCTCCCCTCACCCCCCACCCTGGGCAGGTTCAGGGCTCTTGTGGAGGTCCCCTCACTTTTTTCCCAAGCTGAGTCATGAAGGTTTTCCACTTGTTCCAGAAGCAGACTGTTCCTGTGCCTCCTGCAAGCTCCTTGTGGGCTCCTGGATGTGTGCCCAATCCAATGGGAAGCCAGGGACCAGGAGCCACATAGCCCTTGTTGCTGGTGGACCATGGTAGTCAAACTGCACCCCAAGGAGCAGGAGGAAGGTGGCTCTTACCTGGGCTTTCACAGCCAGATGGAAGGCCCCACGTTTGAATGGCAACATGGAGGCACCATGATTGCGAGTTCCTTCAGGGAAGACCAGGACGCTGAACTGCAGGAGGGATAAGACATTGAGATGGAGGGGTCTCCAGTTACTATGCTAAGCCACTACACAGACATAGTTCCCTGGGACTGATCTGTCTGCTCCTGACCACGTAGAGACATCCTCTTCCTCCACTTCAAGCACTTTACGGACACAAAACACACTGAACCCACCAGAGATGCTCTTACTTCTGCTCAGTGCCCAGCCCAGAGACAAAGATCCCTTTCCAGTCACATCAAGGTTCATTTTTTTTCCCCCATGGCTCCTCGCTAGAGTCCTCCCCACTCACATTTTCTTTGTGCAGGGAGTTTGCCACCTCGGTCAAGGTAGCGATAGACTCTTCCTTATTCTTGCGGTCAATGAAAATGAATCCTGAAAGCCAGCATGCTAGGCCAAAAGTGCCCATGTGTAGGACTTCCTTCTTTGCAATGGACACGCAGCGATTAGGTAATATCTCCATCATCACTGGAAGGGGAGAACAAGGACAGAATGAGTTTCCATCTGCACTGAGGTTTCGTCCAGTTTCTGGGCTCCAGCCCTCTGCTCTGGGAGATGCCATGCTTGCAGTACCCAGCCAGCTTCACAGAATCAGAAACATCTTGGGGCAAGGATTCTGGGGGTCTCCACACCAACCACCCACTTATAGAAGGACTATTACCAACACTGAATGAGAGCAGCCATGACGTGGCTGTGGTCAGCTGACACTCTCACCCCCATTCTCTTGGAAAGGATGAAGCTGATTTAGCTTGAAAATACCTGTAATACCCTGGAGAACAACCCTGCCTTGGGGTTAGCTGGTAATGGGCTGTGTAACAGCCACTCTTGCCCCTCTGCCTGTGGTACTTGGGATTTCGTACTACCCTCCCCTACGGAAAAACTGGTGCCAGGAGCAGGAGGCAGGATCACCACATACACATGATGTCAAGGGACGTCTGGTGATTCAACACGAGGACGAAAGGTTTCTTAGCCCTGAGGTTCTCCTTGCCTTTCACCACTAGGTTGAGACCAAAGATGTATTTGAGTGGCAGGAATGACATGCTCAAAAACCTGAAAAAGGGGAGAGGAGATTGATCAAAGAGATGATGAAATCGGCTAAGGGGACCAAACACCATTCTTCCAAACCAGCCCACCAGCATCCTGTTTCTCTGCAGACACAGCTGCCTAGCCACCAGGTAAATCCAGCAGCTCTTGCAGAGGCACTAACAGATGGAGAGAGGGGATGGGCAGCAAAGGGATGGGCTCTGAGACTGCCAGACCTGGGGCACTGAACTGCAGTTGCAATGATGGGGACACCAGTGACAATGCAGGTGCCAGCACGTGGCAATGTCTGCTTGTACCCGTTCCAGTGGGCACTGGGTCAGAGTGAAGTTGAGAAAGAGAAGAGCACTTGCAGAAACTTTCTCACCACAACCTAGAAAGGGAATCAGCCACACAGAGGAGGGAAATAGAGCTCTGAAGACCAGACGGGTGAGGGTTAATAAACCAGCAAGTTATTTTACCTGTGCGTTACTCAGTTTGTCAAATTTATGTCACCTTTTACATCCTTTCTTTCCATAATTCATTATTCTTTCTATTAACTCAAATCCAATACTGAAATCCACATCACTTCTCTGAATTACAGGGCCTGACACACCGATATACAACTAATTCCTCCCCACTAAAGCACAACTCCCAGGACCCTCCAAAGCAGAGCGCGAGTTAACTCTACCAATGCCCAGAGCAGAAAGAAGCCACAGAGAACTTACTTCCCATTTTCCACGTTACGTCCACGAGGAATACTGATCATAATAACCAGAATGCATAGGGTGAAGACCCACAACTTATAGAAGGTCATCTTGCAGAAGAATCTGAATGCAGGGTTCACCTGGTAAAGGACTAGGAGTGCGACGAACAGAAAGGTAAACGGGTAGCGAAGGAGCAAAAGCTCCATCCTTCTCGCCCAGAGTCAACCAGAGGAGTGTTGCACAGACCAGTAACTGAGTCACGAGCACTTGATGTTGTGGAGCAGAGTTTAAATTCCCTTGATCACACGTGGGTGGCGCAAAGCTGGAATGAAATTTGGGAGTGACTCGCTGCTTGGAGCTAAAGTAACTGTGGGAAGCTGGTTTAGCAAGAGAAAAGGGAATAGTCCAAGGGCCTATAAAACCACATTGACTCTCACCTGCAACCTAAAGAGCAAGATCAAATCCCCAAGAATAGCAAAATGGACAAGCCTCAATAATATTTCATGAAGAAACTCAGGAAAGGTGTGAAAATAAAGGCACTGCCTGTGCCTCCTGGTCCCTTGTCTTAGCCAGGGACCCTTCTTCTGCCTTTTGGAGCTGTTTCATAGAGCCTAGTCATGGTTCATTTGTGCTTATCTAAGGTCTGATCCAGCAGTTGCCTTCCTAAAACCTATTAACCTTCTTAATATCTCATCAGTATCAATTTTGGCCTTTTCTGATTGGGTAGAGGTTGATTTGATGTGCAACTGGTTCATCCTGACCTACCATTCCTAAAATGGAATGCCAGTGAAAGGCACACAGCCTTCAAGTCAAGCCTACTGTTGTCAGGGTCCTAATGCAAGAGGAACATCTTATACAGCTCTGCACAGGAAAACTCACCCGGAATGTCTAGTGACAGGGAAGTGTGCAAATAGGAACTCATCACAAACCACTGAGAAGATTTATTTTAAGTCACTGATGGCAATTTTCAAATATTTTCATCAAGGCTGTGAGGAAATGATGCTCTTGCAGTATACAGGGCACTACCAAACAGGTACTAAGCTGGAGCAAGATAATGTCTTACCCAAAGGAGCACAGCAACCCTAAAATACAGCTGATCTACAAGAACACAAAATCCTGAACCTGAGAAAAAGACAGAAACCTATCTCCAGCACAAATAGTGGTATCCACATGGTCAAAACAAAGCTTAACCAGAGAAGGACCCACATAGCAGATTTACAAGTGTGAGGATCTGTTAGATCTTGGTATGGTCAACTGTGAGAGGAGTGGTTCTCCATGGCACCAGCAAGCTGAGGAATAACCAGTATCCACTGGACATCACTGAGCTGTTCCACACAGAAAGGTAACTGCACGCTCAGAGCACTGAGGACAGACACTTTCAAGAAGACATCAGGTACGCAAGAGTTTGAAGCTGGGCTAATGGTTATTTGGGGCTTTCAACAACTGGTATGAGTACAGGAAAAGGCAAAGACATAAAGCGATAATAAAAATGATGCCATTCCCAACTCACCACATAGAGACAGTCAGCTCAGCTCTAACAAAACATCTAGGCTCCAAACCCACAGATATTAATATCCTCAGCTATAATTTTCTTCTGTTGCAAGGATCCCCAGCACCCAGATCCATCACACTTCCATTGCCAAAGCAGTCAGGTCTTGCCTAACCTGCAAGGCGTTTTCAGAAACTACAGCTCTAATGAGACTCCCACTTTTCAGACTGAATTCATCCATGCTCAGTTGACTCACTTTGGCCCCTGGCTCTGGTTTCAGACCCTGGCTCAATTTAAGTAAATCTTAGATAGAGAGAGGAGGGGCTTGCTCTTATCATGAGCTTTCATCATGCAGGTTTAATGATTCTCCTAGTCAACAACTCTACAAAGCCACACATTGGCCAGAAGAGAAAGGTGGAGGAAGGGAAGGTGATCTAATCTAATGGGAAAAAGCTAAGAAAATTGTCTTGGTCATGATAAGCAAGTGAAGGCTCAGAAGAGAAGGGATAACTGTCACTACAGCAACACGAGAGAGAGAGAAAAATTGCTTTAGTTAAAGACCACAGTTGACTTCTAAATGCTAAAACAATTACTTCAGAACAATTATTTCAGGACTGGATTATGAAATGGGAACGATTCCCACTAGAATGGTGTCACAAAGAGCTCCACTGAAACAGACTGGAGCAAGCTATCCAAGGACAAAGTGTTGGGAATGCTCAGTGCCAAGGACCACATCAGCCACCCAGGCTTCAAAAGATTGGTACTGAAGGGAACTCATCTAGTGCATGCGGTTACTACTTAAATAGAGGCATTAGCATTGATATTAAAAACTTCAGGGGGATTCCAGGGTAAATATATTAGAAAGAGATCACCAAGACTGAGGAAACTGTATTTACCACGCACCAGCTGCAGCTCCAGGATGAATCCATGAATCACTCCATTTTACAGGGCACAGATTGCCTACTTATGAGCAAAAAGATAGCTGGAAATTTTTGTAATGACAGAAGAAGAGTTTCTACAAAAAAATGTGCCCCAACTCATGAAGATTTCTGTGGCATCCAGACACCCCTGACAGAAAAATAACGCACCAGGCCAGAATAGCTTGTGCTGTAGGACTTAGATCCATAGGGGTAGTGCACAGTGCAGCCAGGTAAACTGTGGGCTGGAAAACAAAACAGTCAATCACTGTAAATCACAGAAAAAATGAGGGGGGAAGAGACCCCTGGAGGTCTTCATTCCAACCAGCTCTTCAGAGCAGGGTTAGCTCCAAACCCAGATTAGCTTGCTCAAGGCCTTGACTAGGCAAGTTTGGAGAATCACCAAGGATGGAGATCCCACTAGCTCTCTGGTCCCACGTCACACCACTGTCATAGGGAATAATGTTTTTCTTTGTCTAGTGGGAATTTTCCTTGTTGTAACCCATGTCTATTACTTCTTATCCTTTCACTGTGTGCCTCTGAGAACTGTTTGGCTTCATAGCTATTCATTAGGAAGGGGAAGACTGAAGAGAAATCACCCTCTCTCCCCTTCTCCAGACTGAGCAAATCCAGCTTTCTCAACCCTTCTTTGCACATCATGTGCTCCAGCCCGCTGACCACGTTGATCAGCTTCCACTCAAGTGAAATGTAGTCATCGTTGGGAGAGAGTCCTGAGCAAGGAGAACTCAGGATGGTCATCCATTCTCAGAGTTGAAACAGCTGGAGGAAGCTGCAAGTGGGAAAGAAAGTGAAGGAGAGGCCCCAGCAGAGCTGGGAGAGAGAGCTGTGTTTCTAAACCCAGCAGAAGAGGCTGAGCAGGGTGAACAATCCCCTTCCAGCTCCTGCAAGCTGTGTTCCCTGTCTCAGTGGCTTCACTGGCCACAGCAGACGTGCTCCAGTCAGTCCTATCGCAACAGTCCCCATCCTGCTGTACATGCATGTCATGGTTTGATTAGGCAGCTTGATCAAGTTGATAAGGTAGAGGAAATTTTCTGAATTTCAGCCTTGTGCTCAGCTAAAATTGGAAAAATTGTTTCTCTGTGCTTAGTATGCACAGAAAGATCATGGGTCATTTTGAGCTAGGCATTTCCTCTCCCCTAAGTTAGTTTCTGAAGTCCAAAGGTGATGAATGAGACCTCCTCTGTCGCCAAGGGGCAGGTGTTGGACAATCAGTGCTAGAGAGACTGAGACGTCCCCCCCTGTAGTCAGGCATCTCACACACATCCAATCTGTTGACTCCGTTGTAGCTCTCAGCACTGGGAACTCACCCAAGAGCCAGTGGGCTTCAACCCACTGCAGGGCTTGTTTGGGTGCTTGCAGCCTTCAGAGCGTGTCCAGGCTCGTGTTTATCAGCCTACGCACCCGGGGCGTTACGCAGCCCCAGCACTGCCCCTCCACCCTGGCCGAGGGCTGGCACAAGTTGGTATCTGAGCCTCTTCTTCTTCTCTCAGGATCTCACACAGAGATTTTGGAGGTGATAAGGAGATGATTATTGTCAAGCGTTTGTTGGAACTACATCCAGCAGCGACTGCCCCGGTTCTCTGGGGAACATTTCATAGTGCTGCGTGACACAGGAGTATGGGTCACAGGCTTCAGCAAGGGATACCTTCTTCTGCCACAAATACATGGGTTCTTGAGTTGACTTTGTCCAATATTCCCCCACAAAACCTACCACCATCATCCACTCACCTGGGGTTACTGCACCTTTTACAAAGTGTAAAGAACATTTTTGCCTCAGGTCACAATTGCAATTTATTGATTGATAACAGTAACACAGCAGACTACAGAGGAAGGAGAAAATGGTTTTGATCCCTTTCAGGGAAAGATATTGAGGGGATAAAGTTGGAGCAAAACTAGATTAGCTTTTTCTTTCTTGTATGTTAAGATGGATCTGATCTTTGCCAGGACACATCCCATTAGCTCCACAGCTCAGGGATGAGTCACTTTGGCTTACGCCAGGCTGCAGGAATAACTTGTGATGGATTTCTGTCATGCTAGAGGATGGCTGAGGCATTCTAGGCTAAGGGCAAAAAACAATGAGAAAACAGCTTTCTTCCAGGTGGACAATTTCTTCATCCCCTATTCAAGCAAATCCTGAAACAGGGCATTTTAAACAAGTCTACATGGGGTGCCTGGCAGCTATTTCTCCTTCACTCAAAGGCATTGTGAAATTAGAAGATTTTCTCTGGAAACTGAAATAAGTACCTTTTTTAAACAAACAAACAAAAATATAGGAAAGCAAGAATAAGCAGTCAATCCAACGCCCCATCTCTTTCAATGTAGGTGGACAACTTAGAAAGGAGGGTCCAAAACATGTTTCTGACAGTAATGCTTATGAAACAGTGTGTGAGAATTTGCCTAAGCCAGCAGCTGATTGGATTGGGAGTCAGTCTCTGGATAACTCATTTTGCTTTGCTTTGTGATATTGAGCAATGTGCACAGAGCTGGGACTTTTTTTCATGAAGTTCTTTTATCACTGGACTCCATCTCATTGAAAAGGCTTCGTGCAAAGGAAACTGAGCAAATGACAGCAACCGTGCCCAAACATTTCAGGCAGTAAAAAGCATAAACACAGTGAAAAAACAATAATCCATCTCAGCAGCTTCCCAAGTCCGGATTTCTGGGGAATCCTCAATGTCCAGCATTAAAAGTCATCAGATGCTTCTTCTACAGGACATAAAAAGCAATGTGTTAACAAAAGGGAAAAGGCCATCCCAGAGCTCCCTCTTATCTTGTGTGATTTATTTCCACGAGTTAAGCTGGAAAAGAGGGATCGATAACTCTGATATTAGTCCTGACTACCCTAAAGACCTCCGGGGATCCCTCCTTGACTACAAGATCTGACAGGTCTCACTTTTCCTGGCACCGTGAAGATGGCACATAAGGCTCTACCCTGCCACACTTCCAAGCTGATAATCCCACAGCCCTGAGGAGAATGTAATGAACCATCCTCATGGCAAGTGGGAGCTGACTGCAGGTAGGGTTGTCTGAGCTCCCAGCGAGCGTTGTTAGCTGCAGAGCTTTGCTCCTTCTCACAGCCTGGGTATTGCCCTGAGAGCATGGCAGGGCCTGACTGCCAGAGCAAAGGAAAGATGAGGTCTTGTTAGGAAAAGGCATGGCCTGAAGGCACTGAAGCAGCCCACTTTTCCCAGGGGAGAGCCTCTCTTTCCTAAATCTACTTTCAAGGGATTTCAGAGAGCATTTTGGGAGAAAAGCATTAAAAATTCTACAAATCCTGAAGGGAGCTGAGGGAAATACTGTAAATATAGGCAAAAAAACCCCAAACCCACAACTTACTAGCAGAAATCAAACACCACAAAGTGTTCCATAAAGTAAATGTAATTGTTCTCTTCCATAAAGTAGGAATGTCTATTCAAGTGCAGAGCTGCTTTTGGCCTGACCAAGATACGCTGAGAGCCTGCTCAGAGCTGTGCAAAAGACAAACCAGCCACCCAGACAGAGAGACACCAGCCTCCCTGCACAGAGCATCACTTCCCATGAAGAAAATCATCATCAGAGAGAACCAACAGCGAAGAGCTAAACTGAAAACTCTGTTAATCAGAAAAATCCCCAAGCAGTGCACTTTGCTTGGTCTTGCAGGGACAGTGCTGGAAAAATCTGTGTGCTGGAGGAGCTGCTCACAGTGGAGCTGATGAACTGGAGTATCTGAACATGTGCTAGATATGTGCCTGGCACATGTTCAGACCTGTGCGAGGCAGCTCCGGTTTAGAGCCTCAGGGTCTGGTTATCTCACAGGTTTGTAGGTCTGCTGCTTGAAGTTGATACCTTGCTCTGTAGGTTCCTTGGTCCTCTCCGACTTCCAGGCTCTTAGGTCAAGCTTTGGGATCTGGTAGCAGCTCACAAAGGCATGAGGGTATTTGTTAACCCGTAAGATGTGTCTCGGTACTCGAGAGATGGAGGTGTTGTCACATATTATACGTGACAAGGAGATTTTGGCCAGTGAAGAGCGCTGCTGAGGAGTGAAGACCCCTCTGTTCTCCCACCAAAACCTGCAGGAGAGAGAAGACAACAGATTTTTGCCTTCTGGCTTCTCCACATTCAAGACTCCTGCAACGTTATTTCCCATTAACATCAATAACACGTTTCTTTCGCCAAGAACAAATTTAAATTTCCATTATTTAAATCAAGAGCCCTGACTCATCAGATGGAATAATTTAATTTGCTTTTCTGCCGTGGACATATAATAAAGATGCAGTTGAATCAAAGCCTTGTCCTGTGCTCCCTCAAATGAGACACAGACACCCTCTTTCAAACAGAGAAGTCTGCAAACACAGTACACAGACTGGTTACATCCACATGATGGTCATGTTGGAACCAGCCCTGCGATTACTCTCCTTAAAAAAACACCACATGGGTTCTGGTATCCTGCCATGAGAATGAGATCTCTAGATGTGCAGTGGACTGTTTGCCTTTAAGCTCCCAATACTGGGTTTTGAGCTCACATTAAGACTTCCTAGGCAGAAAAGTTTCCCAGAAACACTGGTCGTGATCCCATTTTTCAGACAATATTCCCAGTAAGTACTGGGACCTTCCTTCAGAAATGCAGCTTAAAATGGGGTGTGTAACTCACTTCTGCACCTGATGCTCCCGAGCAACTGTAAGCAGGAGCAGAAGGAGGAGGAGGATGACTTCAGATGTGTTAAAAAGCACAACACCGCTCAAATGATTTTGGCTGGCAGTCAAACCCCAACCCACCTGTACCCTAGGGCAAGCAAAGACCAAACACTGATACATGGCAAACCACAGGGCTCCAACTCAGAACTGGGGCAGAAAGGAGAAATAGTGAAAAATCATCTCGAAGACCCCCGAGAAGTGCATGAGACACTGTGATGGTGCAAAGCTGTGCATTGCAGACTATGGAGGTGGGAAGGTGGACAGATGCTTGACTTCTGCAGGACACAGCAGCCCGGAAGGAGCAGTCCAACAGATTGGGGACAGGCATGCTGCCAGTGCAAGGGAAGCATCTTGGGCTGAGCTGGGACTTAAACAAGAGAGAACAGCTAATCTCTTTTAGTCCCTGCAAAGCCTGGAAGGGTGTTAGCCCTTCAGCATGGTCTGCAGGAAAATTTTCAAAGCTACCCAAAGCATGAGCCACTGCATCAAGAGATGCTGACCATCTACTGCCAGTGCAAGCCCTTTAGGCTGGTTAAGTCTGATGCTTTTTTTTCCTGATTGGTGAAGTCAAACCATCTAAATCCTGCTTTTCCAACCTTTAGAGATGTACCTGGTTTTCTTGTTAAGGTATTTTGATGTCTCCTGTGGCTGGAGTGAGCTGCTGTTTGACCACACAGTAATGTGTGGTCTTTGAACCCAATTATCTGAAGGAAGAAAAGAGCTAAAACACTCACACTGGGTGTGAACCAGCAGCATGGAGAAGGGCAATCCAATTTGCCTCAGTAGTGATTGGCAGTGAATGGCCTGAGACAAAGAACAGTTGGCTGGGAAAGGATGTTAGCCTAGAATCTCAACCATCATCTAGACAGGGAATAAGAACATTACCAGAAAGGGAAGGAAACATTTGGAGGAGTAATGAGGAAAAAAAAAAGCAACAAGCAACTGGAACAGTTTCCAAGTGTGTATATAGAAATCTGCACAACCCCCAGTCTCTCTTTGTCCTCAGGTGTTTGAATTCCCAGCTCCTCTCTTACCTGTCCCCATCACGAATGTTCCTGAACTGGGTGCCAATGAGACAAGCCATGAGAGGCCCAACTCTGCCTCCATTCACAAAGGGTTCTGCAAGTGCCCCAATCCAAATGTCAATATTCTTTGGTGTCCCATACAGGCGTATGAACTTCTTCGCCAGCCCACGATTCCTCAACACTTGAGCAAGAGAGTCCAATCCAGAAGGTTGTGAGAGCCCACAGAATTGTCTCCAGGAGTTATAACCTGCAAGTAGTTGGGTATCAGAGCAGATAGATCATTAATGTGCTTCTATATTTCTGTTAATGCCATCAACTTTCCACTCCTCCAGACCCAGTTCATCCTGCCTGGAATTTCAATGATGTTTGTGGAAGGGCCATGTCTTTGCAGGAGGTTTCTGCTAGTGGGAGTTCCTCCACCACCTTCCAGTGCTGTTTTGCTGTTCCACTCAGTGGCAATGCAAGTGCCTGTGCACAGGCTCCAGAGCCATGGTTTTCTGAAACAACCTCCTGGTCATGTGGCCAAGGAGCTATAAGAGCAGGTTGCTCAGAGCCCTGGCCAACCTCATCTGGGATGGTTCCAGGGATGGGGCATCGACCACCTCTCTGGGCAGCCTGGGCCAGGGGCTCACCACACTCAGTGTAAAAGATTTCTTCCTTCTCTCCAGTCTAAATCTCCCTCTTTTAGTTTCAAACCAACACCCCTTGTCCTGTCCCAACAGGCCCTGCTAAAAAGTCTGTCCCCATCTTTCTGACAGGCCCCTTGAAGCACTGAAAGGC
>WTSP01001371.1:0-87406 GCA_025331215.1 Actenoides lindsayi | reverse complement strand
CCTTGTCCTGTCCCAACAGGCCCTGCTAAAAAGTCTGTCCCCATCTTTCTGACAGGCCCCTTGAAGCACTGAAAGGCCACCAGAAGGTCTCCCCGGAGCCTTCTCCTCTCCAGGCTGAACAACCCCAACTCTATCAGCCTGGCCTCCCAGCAGAGGGGTTCCAGCCCTCAAAGGAAAAGTCTATGGAGCACTAACGTGTCCTCCTACCTGCCAACTCAGTGAACTGTTAGGTGCAGAGATGAGGTGATGCTGCAGTACACATCTCTACTGTGAGCTGGTTGTGTCAAAACTGGGGAGAATTCAGAGAAAAAGATACAGCATATGGTGCCTGGTTGACACCACTATCAACCACTTCAAGGAGATTGAGAGTTTGCTTTATCAGAAAAAGAATTAGGAAGCTTTTTTGATCTTCCTACACCCTCATCACCTTCATAGGTTGTCTAACATGAAGGAACTCAGTAGCACTCAGGGGTGGGCTGAGACCCAAAGGTTAAGAGCCAAACACAAATTCACACTAGAAATACATGACAGCTCCACTGCAGCAGATCAGCAGGCAAAGCTGCAAATTCAGGCTTTGTGGTTCAGACCAGGTTCTGCACACTTGTGTTCCTGGATAAAGCAGAGAAAAATCACAACCTTCTGTTGCAGCAAAGGCAGATCAGTCCTGTGACTTGACTGTGCACCTGGATGTATTGCAAAGCTTCTGTCTGGGCTCAAAACCTGTGAATCCAGCTCACTTTTCACCACAGTTTCAAGGTGAGCTTTATTGCATCTCCCAGGACGTCACCGACACAGCAGCTCCAGGTACTTACATCAGCCTAATAATGTTATTAGGCAACAACACACCCATAAGCCAGCTGTAAAGTCTTATCAACAATCTGTTTCTCAAGCCCATCTTGCAATGCCATTACATTTCTTTTGCATCTTGCAGAGCCCTGAGAGTGGTTCTGACATGCTCTTTTTTTTTTTTTTTCTGGGACACAGGCTTTATAGAGAAATTATGACAAGATTTTCCTCGCACATTGCAATCTGATCTTCTTCTTCATCTTGTGTGGCTGGATCATGACAGATGCCTGAAGAGAAGCCATGGGGGACTTCTGGCCCTGATTCCAATCCTGCAAACTTGCTGCTCAACTACTTCCCCAGTTTTGCTATTTAAATAACAATACAAATGAGGCAATTACTGAACACTTGACTCTGGTCAGCGCAATGCCCCATGTTCTTTCTGGCTGTGTGCCTCCATACGTCTCCTCTAGCTCCAGCCAGGCTCTTGACTTCATTGTTCAACCTCCTACCCAGTTACCTATGGTTGTACAGAAACGATGAAAAGGTTTGAGAAAGAGTAATTTCAGCCAAGCGTGGGCAGAAGTCATTTCTCAGTGCTCAATCACAAGAGTGCCTCATTTCCACTCGTTTTACTTCGAAAGCTCTGCTCCCACAGCCAACTTACCTGGGAGGCCATGATCTCTGCAACGCTGCATGTTAAGAGCAGGTAAATCAAATCCAATCCTTTCAACCTGCTCAAACATCCGATCCCGAAGCTCTTCCACAACCATTTGCTGCTGTGTCATCAGCTTGGCCTGATTAAACATCATGCTCCGAAGAAAGGGGTCAATGCCACCTGCAATGGGTTACAAAGGGACTTGTGAGCAGGGCAGGGTGGGAAGTGTGTGCATAACAGCTTCAGAGAGGCTGAAGGCAGCTTGTATTTAGTTATAAGCTGCTTCTACAAGGGAATCAAATTTCCTGTACTTAAAGGATTAAAAATGAAACACTTGGAATAATGTTCTTAGAGCCCACAGCAATTAAGCAGTCAGACCTGCTGCTTCAGAACAGCTATGTTGGGAAAAGCTCTGGCTGGTAATGAAGTTTAATACTTACTGCAAACTGCTTTTCAGCTTGGCTGAAGCAGGAGCTCATCCAGAGAGGGCGGAAAAGGCTGAACACAATAAACTTAACACTGCAAAGGTGCAAGAAAGGCTTTACCTTCTTTAACGATCCTCCAGACAGCAAAGAAGGCGTTTCTGAGTTTAATTTTGGGACCTATGGGCTTGTAATTGCGATTTAAGCGGTCAACAGTCGGGGGAACCGAAGCGTGACCAAAACGAAAAGCCAGGGTGAAGACATTGGATATTCGAGGATCCACAGACTCGTTGTAGCCCCGGTACTGAGGAATCAACTTCTGGAAACTGGTTCCCAACAGAAGAGGCAGGTAGTCCCTGTAGGTTATAACCTAGGGGGAAACAAGGGAAGCGTGAATCATTAATTGCTTGGCCATCTTTGGAAGCAAAGTTACTGTTTTTGTGTCTCAAACTACAGGAGCTGTTCACACTGAACTTCTTCGATGGGGTTTATGTAGGAGATTTTGCCTTTTGATATTCCCATCTTCTGTTTGTTTGCTTGTTGAGCCAGCGCAGAAGACAGGTTTCCAATTAGGTATGACTAAGCACTGCCTCTGGAAACCCTGTGTCATCTTCTCTCATAGGAGCTGACCTTTGCTGTTGGCTGCGAATCCTCGCCTGGCTTTGAAGCTGGTCAATCCTTCAAACCAGAGGCTGGACAAAAGATCTTAAGAGGTCCCTTCCAAGCACAGACATATTTCTGTGACCTTAGGATCTCCTTCAGGACAGTCTGTGGTGCAGCACATTCCCAAGGGGCTCTTTGCCCCAAAGCAGCAAGGACAGAGGAATGCCACGGTTGGTTGCACCCACCAGCACATGGGGCTTCTCGATCAGAGGAGACTCACAATGCAGAGAAATTTTAATCCAGATCTCCAGTACCATTTTTATCTGGTACCAAGCACTGGTTAGAAAACCCTTGCCTCTGACTTTTCTGTCCCTGTGTTCTGCAAACAAAAATGTGCGGTTAAAACCCCATCAAACACTTCAGAAATTTAACATTAGGGGGACATCAAAGGTTTGAGGGACCCCCTCTGTGCTTGTTATTTCAGGTATCTCCATGTGACTTTGCTCTGGACAAAAGGGGCTGGTGGAAAGAACTTGGCCATCTACACACCAAAATACTGCACCCTTTGGACACCCCACACTAACAAAGCCCATCATGTGAATTCTGTGAGACTGGTACCTGGATCATGGCACCCAGGATCTTGCGTGCCTCCTGGTAGAGCTTCTCTCCATTCCAGTGGGGGTTCAGCCTCTTCAGCTCTCGAGCCAGGCGGTTGTGCTCCCGCAGGAAGAGCGTGTGCATGCACGTCAGCTCCAGCATCTCGCTGGCTCGAACTTCACCTGTGAGTATCACAAGTGAACAGACCTGTACTGCCAGTGACCTCTGTGTGCCTGGCTGCTTCCCACTGGAAGGAGGCAAATGTCACATTGAGAAGCACGCACAGGAATGTTTTTGGATGTCTTGATACCTGCATTGTGAAGAAGGTGGGTAAGAAAGGCACAGGAGGAGAAGAAAACCAGGGTCTGGGCCCCAAGGGTTGGAGAGCACCAGTGAACAGGCAAATTTCTGCTGAGGCAACAAAAGCCAAGATGCCACCACAGTTGTGCTCAGCATCACAGAGAGATGGGGAAGGTTTTGTTTGAAATAAGGGCTAGGAGCATCAACTTAAGAAGCTAAATACAGGTAGGTGTTCTCCAGGCCCTCATATCAGAGAGACAGTCTTAGAGAAATGAAAACGGGCAGAGAGAAGTCAGGATGGCTAAGGGAGCTCAGAAAGTCAGAGGGCATCCTTCAACCCTGCTGCACCTACGGCCAAAGCAAGACGACAGCCACAATCAGGCTCTCTGGTGAGTAAGAGCAAAAAGCAAAATGCGTCACAACTTGAAGGAATAAACTACAAACAGCATCACAATGAAATGTTAAATCCTTCTCCAAACATCCAGGGCAGGAAACCCAAGAGCAAGCAGGTGATGGGAGCACAAAGAGGTACTCAGAGAAAAGTGTGTCATCTTTAGTCCCCTAGTCCCATAGTAAATAGAAGGATTTGCTCTTGCCTTCAGCACAGAGCTCTTTTCATCTGCTGTCAAAGGCTGTCTGTAAGGCACGGCGGAAGAAGAAACAAAAGCAGCACTGTGAGGTTTCCTCGAGCAGAATGTGTCCACCCAGTGCTTCCAACACAGCTCCAGGAGGAAACTGCTGAGCAACTGCACATGTAAAATTTCCCCCGGTTCTCAGGGACCGGAAAAAGTCACAAATAAGACAGTGAATTTTCAAAGGAGCTTCGGAGCCAGCCTGAACTGCTCACTATAAATTCATCGATGGCTGTGGAACAGCCACCAAGTGACAGGTATGGAGAAGCCATTGCCTTCAGGCCACTCTGCTGTCCCTGCATTTGCTCGGTTCCATCATGGCCCTGGTTCCCAGGTCACCTCCAGCAGCCCCATGTCCTCTCTGAGCCCTACATCAGATCTGCTGAGCACTGAAGGGACAGCTTCACTCCAGGCATCTAGTCACCAAGACTTGAAGATAGCGAAGACCTTTCTCCTAGCACAGCACAAGACACTTCCGTGATGTTCCTCTACGCCCCGTTTTCGACTTAAATACGAAAACCGAGCAACTGAAGAAACGAACCGGAGCTGGCGGAATCGTTCGCTCTGGATCTCAGGGTGAGGGATTGCCAGCACCTGCCTTACCTGCCAAAAAGCACGGGATTTTAGCTCCCTTGCTGACGATGAGACAGGGGTCCTTCTGGGCGCTGCTGAAGGGCATGTACGCCCTGCCGTTATCGGAGAAGTTCCGGTTAACGGCCAGCAGGCCCAGCTGGTTGCTCCGATCCCGCAGCTTGTTGGCCAAAGGCACTTCGCTGCCGTACACCATGCTGCCGTCGAGGAAGGAGGTGAGGGCGTTGAGCTGATCCCGAATCGCCCTGCCACCGGTGCACGCGGGAGCGGAGCGGAAGAAGGGCAGGCAGTCTCTCGGGTTTTTAATGCGTGGGTCGTTGGGGGGGATCTGCAGAAAGAGAAAAGGACCACGTCGTCACCAGCTCAGCTGTAAGGAAAGAGCAGGCAGGAGTCTTTTCGAAGACGGACCCCCTGGAGATCGGTCATAAATCCGAGATATCAAGGGTCAGATTGACAGCAGAGGAGCTATTTAGGAGCTCAAGTCTCAGATACGCATGGAAGTCTGGAATGGCTAAATTTCCATGAAATCCTATGGAAACCTAAACTTTTCTCCCCGAATATGTACATATCGGACCGTATCTTGAAAGCTCTGGTGTTCCTATCTCATGTTGGAGTCTAGTGTTCATATCTAAACGTGGACAGTTGTGCTCCAGAACTTGTGGCCCTGCCTGCGTTCTCAAATGTAGAATCATTTTGCTTGGAAAAGACCTTCAAGATCCTCAAGTCCAACTGTTAGCCCAACACTGCCAGGTCACCACTAACCATGTCCCTAGACATCAGGGAGATGATGTAATCCAGGCATCACCCACGTAGCCTTTGCATCAGACCTCCAAAGCAAAGCCATATTGTTGAGGGAGACGAGTAAACGGTTGGAAATGGGGGAAAGACAGTCTGTGACTGTGGCTGCCACCTGAGGACAGCCCCTCAGACCCTGCACCACCACCTTACAGAGCATGGTCTGATCCCCTTGGCCTGCTCTGGGAGGATGCTTATAAATATCTGATGGGGAGTGTCAAGAGGATGGGGCCAAATGCTTGTCAGTGGTGCTCAGTGACAGAGAAAGGGCACAAACTGGAACACAGAACATTCCATCTGAACAGGAGGAAAAACTTCTTTACTTTGAGGGTGTTAAAGCCTGGCCCAGGCTGCCAAGAGAGGTCGTGGAGTCTCCTTCTCTAGAGAGACTCCAAACCCACCTGGACATGATCCTGGACCCCCCGCTCTGGGTGACCATGCTGGATCAGGGGGTTTGGAGGAGATGATCTCCAGAGGTCCCTTCCAACCCCCACCACCCTGGAATTCTGTGATGTGCCTCTGTGGCCAAGGACCAGGAAAGCAACCACCATCTGCTGGTTGGATGGTAGGTACCCTCTCACCCTCTTCCCTGCAAGAAGGCATCTGGCTGTACCTTGATGGGAAAGCAAGGGGGCTGCTTGACACAGCTGGTTTTACAGTCCACCTTGCCACTGAAGGTGACTCTGGCTGGGGTGTCCGGACTCAAATCCAGGTCGTGATCAACAAACTGGCCCCACAGCACGAACATGAGTGACCTCTGCTGGTCCATCCTGAGCTGCTCAGGGGGGAAGCGGACAATCTCGTTGGACACTTTTCGAACCTGCAGGGATGAAAGCAGAGCATGGGCGTTAGGAAATGACTTGCACGGATCGGTGCACGGGTCCATAGGGTCATCAGCGACAATTCACGAGGTGTTCCTTATGCTTCACAGAAGAACCCTGGATCTGTCTGAGCTGGGAGGCATTCCCCAGCACCACCTTTGCTAAGCATTGCATTGCTCTGGATCTAAGGCAGGTTTCTGAGCTTCTAGGCCAAGAATATCCCTTGATAGACACATGGATGCAGCTAAGCAAGAGCCATACTGAAAAGGGAGACAAGGGATTTTGAAAGACCTCTTTGGAATAGAAATGTGGAAAAAAAAATCTTTGGGAATTTCTGAAAGTTATCTCAGTAAACCTCTTCTAACAAGACACTCTCCCAAAGCTCTCTTCCCTTCTCATCCCTTCCCCATCCATCACAATTCCTTCACCAGTTCTTCCTTCACATATTACTACAGAAGAAGTGGTCAAAACTCTGCTCAAGCCTGACACTGTGCTGTGGAGCAGAGTTAGGAAGTACAATGAAAGCATGAGATGAGACACACAACCAAGAGCATCACAGAGCTCCTCATATCAGTGCTGTGGCTGTTCCAAGCCTCAGTGGCAAGGAATCACATCACAGTGTCCCTGTTCCTGTCCAGGTGCCTCCAGAGCCACACGTACTCCCACAAATCACTCCACCCATGGCCACAGGATTTCTAGAGGGATAGTCTTTATTCTGGGAATTCTCTTGCTCATTTTATCCTCTGGCATGTTGTTTTTCAGGAGACAACCAGTTCCCACAACCCAAATCAAAAAAAGGCGAGTAAATTACTTGGGCTTAAATGCATTTCATTCAAAAGAACACGTTGCGTAGTTCTTTCTTTATCCTGCTCTCCTGCAGTAATCAGATTATTACTGTTTTTCCTGAAAGCATGGGAGTAAGAAAGCATTTCTGTTAGGTCACCCTGGAGATTTCAGGTGACTGTTGCAAACATTACCAGTGGGAAGGGGAATCCAGACAACCGCTTTCCTTCTGTCCACCCATGGGGCACTGACACACCATCCTCATATTCTGCTGGCAACCATCTGACCAGGGCTCTGTTTGAAGCTCCTAGTGATGGGTTTCTCCTGTTGGAGTCAATGGAAGAACAGCAAGCTATTAGGATCATGGCAGGGCCAAAAGCTCATGGATGTGGAAAGAGACAGAAACATTGGGATGGAGCCACAGAGTGATGTACAACAGCTCGGGAGATGCTGCTGCTGCAGCCCTCTGGGTTAAACCTCAATAAGCCTGAGGTTTAATAATATTAACAACAGTAATAAGAATACACACCAAGCCACAGCTTCTCCCAGGAAAGAACTCAGGTTGCTGATGACTCCTAGCGTCATCTGGCCTGAAGAAGGGCCTTTGACCTCAGACCATGGGTGGAAACCAAAGGTGAAAGGGGCAGAGACTTACGACAGTTCGTTTAATGCTATTACCAGTGAACTTTAACAGAAATAGGGTGATTTGGACTGTGCTACTATGCTGTAATTGGACTACATGTTTATTACAATTTGACTAGGCTATTAAAGCCTTAATTACACTCCTAATATGTTTAATTTTGGAGTGCGTGCATAAGATGTGTCCTCTGGCCAACTGTCGTACAACATGGGTGTAACGCTGCCTGGGGCCAAGCAATGGAGTGAGAGCACAGGTCACAGCTGAGCCCACCTTCTGCAGAGTTTCAGGGTCTGGTTCAGGTGTGATGGGCCCGTCCTTATGCCAGAACCCAGATTCCCCTCCTGAATGAGGACACCACTGTCTGAAAATAGAAGGAGGCAGGTAGCTCTCTAGGTATGGGTATGGGTTTGGGTCAGGAAGCCCTTTGAGACCCTGCAAAGGGACAGAGCCAGACAAAGCCCTGGAGAAGAAAAATGCAGCCTGATAACAGAGACCCTGGGCTGGAGAGTCAGTCCCAACACAGAGCTATTCACATACAGCACCAAGAACCCCCAAAGCAAGACTGTAATTAAAAGCTTTACACATTCAGGGAACAACACTGGGAGGTGTAAAAACCTAAAAAAGGCATCCTACATGGATCATCCTTGGGGACGCGGGTCTAGTTCCTGATGGAGAATCCATCCATCCATCCATCCATCCTCCCTCCTGCTGACACAGCCCCCTCACCTGTTGTTGCACTCTCCAGTGATCGTTCGGTATTTGCTAGAAGCATCACAATTTATTTTCTTATCCTGCTGGTCACATCCGCTTGCCTTGAAAATCATCCCCAGCTGAGCCGGTGTCAGCAGGTCTGCCAGGTAACCACAGAGAATGAACACGCAGGAACAGACTGGACCTGCTGGGTTTGTGGTCCCTCCCAAGCTCAGGAGAAAGTTTTCCTTCTTGTACCCTTGAAATGGTTTCTTATCACAGCACAAGGGGCTGACATTTAAGGTCTTCCAGCTCAAAGATGTGCTGAGGATGCTCCCTAGAGCAGCAGATGGCTTTTTCTGGTTCGGAATGCACTAAACTCAACAAAGTTGCGGTGAAATCTTATTTACAATTACATGTTAGGCCTGCACAGCAGTGGAATGACTTCCAAGCATTAGCAATCCTCTTCCCTTCCTCTCACCTGCTATTTTATCTCCACCATAAATGGCTAACAGATACACTCATCCTAGTGGTGTGTTACAAGAGGTTTTTTCCCCCTGTGAAGCAGCCACCCGCTGTTCAGAGCTGCCTGGAGGAGAAACCATCAGAAGGGACCCTTGGGCAGCACAAGGGGCTGCTAGCTTTGTATTTCCAATGTGCAGATCTCCCTGTACACGGAAGATAAGTGGCCGAGTTCAACTAGCGAAGCCTGCTTGGCTCTTGCTGCTAGCACACCACATCCTGAGTCCCTTGGAGGTTTCCTAGTCACTGCTGCCACCAGCAGTTTGGGTCACAGCATGGTTTAAGAAGCCACTGCTGCCTCCGGGACAGGCTGATGAGGTGGCAGTTGGTTGGTCTGGTGAGTGGCTGGAGTATCACTCCTGGGGGGAAAGGCTGGAGCACAGTCAGCCCCACCTCCCTCTTTCCACTCGCCCCGTGCTGGACACCACCTGATGCGTGTCGTGCCTTGCCAGTGCTTTGCTGTAATGCTGGGGATCCCTGGGAGCTCATCTTTACATGGCAGGAGCCCTCCCTGTGCCTCCCTGAAACTGTTTCTCTTAATGTCCCTAATTTGCCTTCTGCTCTCAGTAAGCTGGTCTTGCTGGGAGGCCAGGACTGCCACCTCTTGGAGGACACTGACCTGTCCTTCCACATCACTCTGTTCCCATTCTCTATGCCTTTAACACAGCACCCTGCTCCCGATGCAGAACAACCCAGCCATGCCTTTGCTGGCTGCTGGCTGAGGTCCTGCAGAGAAACCTCTTCCCTTGGGGTTGAGCTTTGGTGAGTCACATCCTCTGGGTTTGCTCATTTCCCACTCGAGCTAAAAAATATTACCTGGCAAAGCCTTGCAAGCTTTGACCCGTTGGAACATTAATGATTCTATTGCAGAACAAGCCAGGGAAGGGTACGAAGCACTTCCATTGACTGACAAACCCCCAACTCATTTTTTAAGTTGGAAAGAGAGCACAGAAAAATAACTCAGCTTTGCCTCGCTGCAGTCGCGTGGGAGGGATTTGAGTCACAGCCCATCATAACCCCCTTTCATTCCTTCCTCCCAGGTCCCACAAAGCCCCAGTGACCAAGCCCCATATCCTGCCAAGGTGAGATCCCTACCTGTGATGTTGAAGTCCCCGCTTACAGCCCGTTGCAGCTTCTCTCTCAGGAGGGTCAGGGTGGTTTCCATGTAATCCGCAGCCCGAATGGCAGCCCGAGTCCCTGCCACTGGCTGTTTGAAATACCCCAGAAGCTCTACTGGGGTCAAGGTGCCGTTCTGCAGGTGCTCCTTTATGCTGCAGGGACAATAAACCCAAATCTGCAGGACTGAAATGGGGTAAAGCCAAGAGTCCTACAGGTCATACACCTGAGCCTTGGGCACCCTGGCTCTCTTGGTGTGGTACTGGTCTGAATTGCAAGGGCAGAGTCATCTACCTCCCCACATCACAGCTGGAAGAGACCAGGGCTGCTCCTGCCACCCTCAGCAGAGGAGCAGGGTGAGGTGCAGGATGGGATTCTCTTTAATTGCCCAGCTCCACCTGCTGGAAGACAAATCTTAGGTCTTTACATCCAAACTTCATTCAACTGTTCTCCAGCTCATCATTCTCTGCAGGTGCCAGTCTCCATCCAGAGATCCCAAATGTCTCCAAGTCATGCTGTCTTAATGCTGCTGGAATCTCCTGTCAGATGGAGGGATCCCTGAGCCAGTGAAGGCTTTCAGAGGATGGCTACTGAAGGAGGAGATGTATGGGCTGGTAGGAAGCCATACATTCCCAAACCACAGTGGCAAAAGCTGGGCTCTCCTGTCAGATCCCACAAAACACCTTCAACTGCAACCTACAGCAGTTTGCTCCCTCCATGGGAGGGAACCACTAGAAATCAGCAGGAGCCTGTGCTGGCTCCAAGTCCTCCTCAGAGTATCCCTGAGGGGTGAAAGAGAGCTGAGCAATAGTGAGCTGGAGGAACAGCGTGCATGGAGAGGGCCAGGGTCACAGCTCTTAGTGACCCAACAGACCGGAGCTGTGGTGTAAAAGCAGGGTGAAGGCAGGTCCACACTCTGGATTAGAGCCCACTGTTCCCCTGGGGGACCTCACCCCCTTCCCTGCTCTGTTGGTGATGCTGCAGCCCCGACTCTCACCGGTCACGGGTGTGTTTGTAGGCTGCGTCCACCAGCTGCTTGGCCTCGTCCACGCTGCTCAGGAGGGACGCGTCCGACAGCTCCTCTGGCAGATCATGGTGAGGGAAAGGAAAGAGCAGAGGTGAGAGCTCTGGGTCCCACCTGGGAGCATCCCTGTGCTGCAGTGGGGTTCTCTTGGTGTCTCCAGCACCCAGCGGTATCAGCACAGCAGAGCTGGCTGCTGCTGGCTCGAGAGAGAGCTAGATCTCCATACACACAGTCCTCAGGGGAGTCTGAGACATGCTCCTGGGCACACAAGGGGCTATCTCCATCAGTGGAGGCTTCAAACAGCCATTGAGAGGTGCAGGCATCACCCTGCCTGCCATTTCACAGGAAAGCAGTTGCTATTTCAAGATATTTTGCAACCCCAATTAACATGATTCATCTTATTTCTGTGCCCCCAGCCAGTTGCCTTCAGAGAGCTTGCACAGATACCGCTGGCTGCCTTGACAAAGAATAAAAACCCAGCATTAAGAGCTCTCCTCTCCTGTTTTTTCTCATCACTGTCTTTACTCTCCCAGTCTTTAATCCTAGCTTGGTTATAGACACGTTGCCAATACACCTGTAGCGAGTTTGGGTCCATCCCCATGGCACCGACTGGCCAAAGCTCATATAGATCCCTCTACACCTCAAGGCAGTAGGATACACAGCCCCATTCCCCCACTGCTTTCCCCTGCGATGTGAGAGGAACCTCTCTGCAACCTCCATCCTGCAACCTCCTGCCACCCTCACTGCTCCCCCTCCTCCTCAGGGGAGCTCCCAAAAATGAATTGCCTCCCCATCATCTGCTGGCTGCAGGTCACAGAACAGGAGGGGACAGCCCCTGGTGGGCTCCAATGAGTGAGAGCATTTTACTACAGCTTCTAGGAAAGAATACAACTTCATAAATCAGCATGAAGGGGATAAAGATCTCCAAATTCTCCCCAGATTCTTTAAAATATCTTCCCTGATCAACTCAGAGTTCACCCCTTTGACAATTCTACTGAGAAAAAATAGTGCCTGGACCACCATTTGAGACAAATGAAAGGTCAGGCACGTGCTTTCCATAAGGAGCTTACATTGTAAATTAGCTGGCAGAGGTCTCTGTGTTTTAGGGCAGTGATTCAGGGCTGCTAAAGAGCTGAGTGACCACCCCATCCCCAAACGCCACAGCCCCTGGTAGCCCCAATTCACCAAACCCTGCAGCAGCCAAAGCGAGTTCCCTTCAGATAGAGACAATAATCCACTCCACACTTTGAGAGTGGGAACCAGCCCCGCCAAGAAGAGGGGCATTCACATTTCAGCCTCCATAAGAAGCAGCAGGACAGCAGGAAGGGAGCTGCCACCCCAGCTGGGCTGAGCTCTCCTTGGGGAGGCTGTTTGCACAGTGCTGATGGAGGGATACTGGGCATGGAGCTGTTCTGAGAACCAACCTCTCCTTCAATGAGATTTTAAGAAATCCTATTGGACATTAACAGATGAAAACAAGAAAAGAGCCAGGGTTGCTGCCACAGTAGCTGCAAACAGACTAGGCTCCTTCTGACACCTCTTCAGCGCTTTGCTGCTCATGGTAAAATAGTTCAGGCTCTTCTAGATTTAACTTTATCTTTCCTACTCGGCAAAGCCTCTGATCTGCAAAACCTGAGGCAAGGACAATACCATAGGAAGAAGATACAGATGCCTGGAACAGGCTGAGGATCACCAGCAACCCCGGGAAGATTTCTGCCTTCATCCCTGCAAAGAAATGCAAGATGTGAAGAGAAGCAGGAACCCGTGGCTCTCGCCACGCACCAGAAAGGTCAGTGCCCACTCTGCTGCTGGCACGTGGGGAGGGAGCTCAGGAGGTGGCCCCTTCCCAGTGCAGTGCTCTCCCCTTGGGAGTGAGTGTGCTGCCTGGGAGGTCCTTGCCACGGCACACGGAAAGGGAGCTGCTTCCCCTCCCGGGGAGCTGAGGCACTGGTGGGAACGTGCTGCTTTGGGTCTATGGGGACAGCACAGAAGGGAGCGGGGGACAGAACATGCTCTGCCAGCACTGGCTTGCTGCGGAGCCTGGGCAGCAACACTGAGTGTGCTGGGAGAGTTGGAGCTAGAGGGGAAGAGGGATCAGCCAGGGCAGCATGGGGGGGTCCTCCACACACAGGCATTTGGGATGCTTTTCCCAAAGCTGACCCACTCACCTCCCAAGGCCACTCCAAAGCGATCAGCTCTAGCAGAATGAGCCCAGAGCTGCCAGCAAACACAGCCCAGAGTCCATCCTAAAACACCAAACCGAACCCATTCCCTATGGAGAAGCCCCTGGAGACACCAGCAATGTGCACCAGCCAATTTCTTGCTGTGCTCAGTGCCAGGCTGAGTGGCTCTGCCAGCCCTGGAGCAAGGTGGAGGAAGCCACCACACATCCAGACCTCAGCTGGATGCTCCAAACACAGCCCCAGACCTCCAGTCCCCCACCCATGGTACAGAAACAAGTGCTCCAAGAAAGCAAAAGCAAGTGTGCAGCAGACCAGGCTCTCACCTGTGATCTTCCACTGTCCTCACCAAGGCCTCCACTTCCTGTGCATGGGCTTTTATCTGCAGTGGGGTGTCATCTGTCCCAGTGGGGCTGACCCACAGGACTTGGGAACACCCCCAGGGGGTGTGTGAGGCCAAGGCAGCACAGCACCCACCTCCTGCCCCAGCTCCCTACTGGGGAGGCTCCTGTGAACCCACCTGGACACACAGCCTGATGTGCACGCAGAGCTCCCCTGGGGTTGGTTTTTTGGGGTAGGGGGAGATGGAAGGCAGCACTTTGCCATGGTTTCAGAGTCTTGACCCATTCTGAGGAGGTCTTACAGGCACAGGGTTCCTTCCCCCATGGTGCTCTTCATCGTTTGCTGCTCTCAAAGGTCAATAAAAGGATGTCTCGATATCCACTATGGAAGCACCAGCTCTAAGGAGTGTCTGCTTTGCTCAGCACTCCCCATTTCACCCCCCTAACCCATCCTGCCCAATGTCCCTGCTGTGATCTGGATGGGTCCACAAATGCTGCTCCTTGTGCACTTCCCTGTGTGGACAGGAGCTGCAGGAAGAGGCCCCTGGATGATGGCTTGAACGGGCTTCACCAACCTCCAGCTGCTCCTCTTGAGCACAGGGCAGCTCAGCTGCAGGTCTGCCCTTGCCCAGACTGCTGTTGTACTGGGAGCTCACACAATCGTGGGGGTTGGAAGGGAGCTCTGGAGATTATCTAGTCCAACCCCACTGAACTCTTCCCTGCATGGGGCACTCCAGGGACCTCAGTGGTTGTACACTGCCACTGCACCTAGAAAAGGGGATCTGCATCCCTGGAGACAGTGCTCACTTGAATATGACCCTGAGCAACCTCCCCTGGCCTTTGAAGCAGCCTTGCTGTGGGCAGGAGGGGGACCAGAGGCTCAGAAGGTGCCCCCACCCCACACTTCTGTGGTCCTTTGAGTTCAGCAGGTCTGAGATCCAAGCAGAGGATCCGCCTGAGCTGCCATCACCAGCAGCTGCTTGCACAACGGCGAGAGCAGAGCTGCTCTTGTGCAAAAGGGCAAAGAGCTGGCAGACTTTCAAAGCCATTATCTGCGAGCTTCATCTGCTGTATCATGCAGCTCACCAGTTAGAGAAGAGGATAAGGATTTTCCAAAGGCTAGCAAGACAGTTAGTGCCCATCTGTGCCGATAATTGCATTTCACAATTAGGAACTTACTTAATTTCTCTCAAAACTGCCTCAGAAACCATGAAAGCGGGAGGTTTTGAGAGATGCTTTGTCTCTTGAATGTTCACTTTCCCCAAAGGCCGTGACCCTGCTCCCAGATAATGGTGTATGGGAAAGGCCTTGCATCTGGGTGGGCCTTCTGCTGACCACCAATGCAAGTGCCAAGCCCTTGTACTCACCAACTTCAGCAGCAAAGGAGGGACCTCAGCATCTCAGAGGAAGGATGTGCCATCAACACCTGAGATCATAGAATGGTTTGGGTTGAAAGGGGCTTTAAACATCACCTAGTTCCAACCCCCTGCCATGGACAGGGACACCTCTGACTAGACGAGGTTGCTCAAAGCCCCATCCAACCTGAACACATCCAGTGATGGAGCATCCACAGCTTCCCTGGGCAACCTCTGCCAGTGTCTCAACACTCTCCTAGTGAAGAATTTCTTCGTAATTTCTAATCTAAATCTTCCCTCTTCCAGTTCACCTCTCGTCCTATCAATACAAGCCCAGTCCTTGTAAAAAGTCCTTCCCCAGCTTTCTGGTAAGCCCCAGTCCTACAGCACTCACAAAGATACAGCACAGGGATCAAAGCAGAGGACACAGAGCGGAACATCTACATTCTATTTGCATTTGACCTTTTGTTTGTTTGTTTCTTGCAGCCTTTTGTGTTTAGCTACCAAAGCCCAAAGGTCTTAAACGTTTCTCAAGAAGACTTCTGCCAGCTTTGCTGTAAAGCCTGCCTGGTGCTGGGGAACCACGTGAATTCTGGTGACTGCTAAATGATGAAAAACTGCCTCTGTCACAGGAAAACTTGCTGGCAATTCAGCCCAGATGTGCCCAGGGAGCAGAGACAACAGGCACCTTCTGCTCACAAGAGCTCAGCTGAGGAGGGAGAGGGAGAAGTACCAGGAGCAAGGGAACCATCCTGCAGGCCTTGGCTGCAGACCCCAGAACGTTACAGCTGCTGCTGTTCTCCCAAAGGGTTTTGTTCTTTGGTTTATCCCCTGATGACCTGGTAAAAGCAACGACAGTTTCTTTCAAAAGACCTTAAACAACTCGCTTAGGAAATTCCAGCTGGTAAATTCAGTTAGAGCAGCAACCAACTTCCTCCACAGGATGAGGATAAATGACTGGGTTGCTGATGACTTTCATCACTTACGTCTGCTTCAGAAGTCATGGAAACTCCTTCCAGAGTTCATAGCCGCAGCAAGTTCATTACTTCAGAACTTTCATCCTGCCCTTGCCCTGACTCCTGTCCACCCCAGCAGACAGCAGTTTGCTGCACAATGTCAAGATCCTCCAGAAACATTTCTCTCTAAGGTGCAGCAGCTTCCCAATGGAGCCCCTGCCATCGGGGGAAACCTGCAAACTCACCAGAAAAGCCCATAGTGACTTTTGTCACCTTGGCTGAATTCCCAGAGGACCAGAACTGCCACTCCACACAACTGACCCAACATTGACACCCCGGGGTCCTTCGCAGAGCCCTATGGAACAGGGCAGGTTGCATTTCAAGCACCCACATTTCCACTGATGGGACTACGAGGCATCAACTGTTCAAATTCCTAAGAGTGAGGTACAGAGTCAAAAGCTGCAGTCTGGCATCACAGCTTTGGAGATTTCCTTACTTCTCCCTCTTTTAGCCAAAGTATATTGAAGCATACAAAGAATATCATCCAGCTGAACTCTTCCAGCTGGATGAGAGGGAAAAGCACCTTTTATTCTTCTCCTTTCTTGAGGTCAGACACCACAAACAGCAGCTTTCTGAGTTCCATGTGTCTTTTAGGCAAACAAACAAACTGCAGCTCCTACCAAGACCGGAGGAAAGCTCAGTCTGTCTCCAGCACCTCCACCTCTCTCTCGCCAGAGCAGAGACCACACAGGTTTGAGGCCCTGTGGAAGTGAGCAGCTAGAATAGGTCCACACAGGAGGATTGGACATGGAGTAGCCCAAGACTTGTGTGTCTGCAGTGGCAGCACTGCAAAAATCAACACCAGTAACAACGGCATTTTGATAATACGCATTTAGACTCTCCCATAGGGCAGCAGTCCCCAGAACAACCCCAAACCGGGAGACTCAAAGGCAGCAAAGCCTCCTCTCTAGATACAGGACTGCCTGCAGGCTCCCAGCAGCAGGCTGTTGATCTCCTGGCTAAGAAACACAGGAGAAGATCCTTGCAACAACCTCTGAGCAGCTGAGGGTGGTGCTTGGACAGGTCCTGCTGGCCAGACACGACCAGTCACTGCTGGCATGTGATGTGCCCAGCCTCTCTGGAAGCTGCATCAGATGTTTAGAAAGCCTGCAAGTGGACTGCAGATTCCACCTGCAAGATTACTGTGGTGGGGCTGGTCCCAACTGGGGCCATTTGCTCTGAGAAAGAAGATTATTGTCTGAGCCCATCGCCCAAGCACAGCAGCAGCTGTGGCAGAAGACAGAGCAACGAAGGAACCTGCCCTGGCAGCACAGGGTGAAGAGAAGCCAACATCTGCAAGGGATACACAGATCTCCTCCCCAGGTATCTGCTCCCAGCCTGGCTCGCTGTTGAGAAGCCAATTAAAACAATGGAAAATGTGAAAGCATCCGAAACTTAAAAAGTAGAGGCTGCACTTCCAACAAAAGCCATCACTGACCTCTTAAACGTTGCCCTGTTGGAGAAATGAAATCGTCAGGGAGTGCAATGCTGTGGTCTGGGTGTAGCCACGTACCTGATGCTGCTTTTACAGGTCACGCTGAAGAGCAGAGAACAGAACTGCTGAACAAATCTGGCCACGTGGGTCCCCCCGCGCTCGTCAGCACCCACAGCCAAGGGTTCCAGCACCCACATCCAGGCACTAATGCTGCCCGAAGCCACCCGAGCAGCACAGCAAGGCTATGCCCATGTCCAGCTGAGGTCTGGTCACAGCCTAACCACGCTCAGGCACCGCTCAGCACCACATAACTGCACCTCAGTGCTTTCTCCTCCAGGATTAGGTCTCTGGAGCAGGAGAAGCACAGACTGTTGACTCCCAGGGAAGACAGCTTGTACCACGACCGCAGGAAAGGCAGGATCCTCTATGAAGTCCTGAGGAGCATCCTCAAGCTGCCAAGAGATCGGTGTCATTGTCCCCTCTGCCCACACCACCCCCCCCCCCTCCAGCAGAGGCATCACCGAACCTTTTGCTTTTTTAAGGAAAAATGTATTTTTGTGAAAATAGACTTTATTATAATAAAATTTGATATTAAATAAAAACACACCATATCACACCAACACTCGTGGGACACTGTGCTGGCATCACTCACGTACCTCACGTAACTGTCCTTCTCAAAACAAGTACCCCACCGAAACATGCAACGAAAAGAAAACACGGAAAAGGATAAGAAACCATGTAGTACAAAACTCTCCGTGGCTTAGAAAGGGATGTGTTTTAACTCAAGGAACACATCGTCTCGTATGAAAATAGCTGCAAACTCTCTCCAACCCCCCAAGCTCTGCTCTCCAAACGCTCCCCGAGCTCAGGAGCGGCCCGCGGAAACAAGCCCAATCAAACTGCAAAAAGAGGCAGACGCAAGAAACAAACAAATAAATAAATAAATAGATAAATAGATTAAATAAATAAATAAGGCGGAGTTCCCCAGCCAGCGCGTGGTCGAGGTGAACCAGCCAAAGAGCAGCTTACAGCAGCCCACCCTACAAGGCAGAAGCATCGATCCCCCCTCCGGGGGGTATCGCTCCTTCCTCCACGGGAATCCTCGTGCTGAAACGTCGACTGAGGCCGTGTGGGATGCTCTGAGGCACAGCTGCATATTTACAAGGTTTACAGTACAAAGAACTCACTCGTCAGCCCAGAGACAGCGAAGGGGGTTCAAGGGAATAGAGAAGTGCAAAATTTTCTTTGCAGGAAGTGAAGGAGTTGACACAACCTCCTTTGGACCAGAGAAATACCAGGGTGCGTAGTACGAGGGGTCTCTTCCTAAGGGGCTGGGGCTTTGCTGGGAAAAGCCATTTAGCTAACTTACAACCAGAATATTTAGTTTTTAAATAAAAATATATACAGGGAACCGGTGCATTGAGGGCTGCGTGGAGCAGGACACACTACTGCAGAGGTAGCTGTATCCTAGAGCTGAGGCCTCACACACCCCAGTGCCCTGACACGGTGTTCAGAGCCACTGCCCGCACGGGGCAGGCACCCACGGCTGGGCTCTCAGCAGAGGCCACAGCTCAGACCCACTGAAGAGCTCTCTTTAGTCAACATACTCTTTTTCCCTATGAAAATACCCTCACGTGCTTACTGCAGAGTGCTTCTCCAGGACTTTCAGTCCCTGCGTGGACTGCACAGTCTTTACAGAACGATAAATCCCTTGTTAATTTTTCTTACTGGACCCAAGTTTTTTGAAGAGCTTTTTTCCTTGGAAGAAGAAGCCTCTCTTCTTTTTACTCTGACCAGGCACATCACTGCATTTGAGAACATGCAGCGATGCCTGCTCTGGACACTGCTCACCCATCACAAGGCAGGAAGGTGGTGGAGTAGGAGGAGTTGGTGAGGAGTCGCTCTGATCAACAGACCCATCTGGATTTAACTGAGTGGGAAAAAGAGAAAACAAAAGAAAAAAGCAAAAGTTAGAGCCAACGAAGGACATCACATCAACATAAACCTCAGCCAGAGAACCCGGCCTTCTCCCCGACCCTTGCCCTACAAGAAGGCTCAGCTCCTCTATGCAGTTACAGATCCAGTTAGGAAGTTTCCAGTGGAAACTGGAAAGCAGCCAGAGGAGCAGCTGAAGGACCTGGGCTTGTTCAGCCTGGAGAAAAGAAGGCTCAGAGGAGACCTTCTGGCTCTTGACAGCTCCCTGACAGGAGGCTGGAGCCAGAAGGAGTTGGGGTCTTTCCCCAAGGAACAAGCCATAGGACAAGAGAAAACGGCCTCAAGTTGCCCAGGGGAGGTTTAGGTTGGAAGTGAGGAACAATTTCTTCCCCAAAAGGGTTGTCCAGGCCTGGCCCAGGCTGCCCAGGGCAGGGGTGGAGTCCCCATGATCCCTGGAGGGTTGGAAAAGCTGTGGAGATGTGGTGCTGAGGGACATGGGTTAGTGGTGACCTGGAGTGCTGGGTTAACGGTTGGACTTGATAACCTTAAAGGTCTCTTCCAACCAAAATAATTCTATGATTCTATGTGGATTTAAACTTTTTTGTACCCACTATTCAGATCCTGCCTGCACTCAGACAGTCTTTAATTTCTTAACTTTGGGCTAAGAACTGGACAGCAGAAAAGCCCCACTGAGGATGTGGTGAAAGATTCTGCTTCACAGCTGAAGACACTGCAAGTGAAGCACCTCCTGAGAGCAGAGATGGACAGATACTGATGCACCCATGTACGCCTGGCTGTTTGAGCTGCTAGCCTTCCCAGCACACTTTGGGAAGGCAAGACATGATCAAAAATCCAACCTCATAAGAACAAGGGTTGTGCAAGACCTTCAGAAGTCCCAGAAGGCTAAGCCAGGAGGTTTCTGCAACAGTGGCCATGCTCTGTCGTGGTAAGAGGAGAAACTCCTGCATCTTGTGAGGCTGCTCAGGACCCATCAGATCTAGTAACAGGAGGGGCAGAAAGCAAAGTCTGATGCTCTGAGGTGGCACCAATAATGAAGGAAAAGTTTGTAACGGAGTAGGACACGAAGAAGTCTTGGATCAAGTGGAACACAGCAACCAACGTGTTCTGAAAGCACCTGAGAATGTTAACTGGGATCCACAGTCCCAAATGATGCACTGGATGCTGCTTCTTTTGGAAAGGGTTTTCAGAAATCAGAAAACTGTCCTAGTCCTGGCCTCAGTTTGCTCTTCACAAAATACTAATGGCAGGTCTGTTCCCAGCAGCAGACCTTCTTTTCATGACCTCCTCTCTCATGGGGTTTAGGTGTCCAGACAGGGACCATTTCTGAGGTGGCAGGGCAAGCTTTCCCAAGAAGCTGCAAAACTCACCAGGGTTTCTGAGTTTTTGAGGCATAGGAGAGCATTTGTCCCACCACCTTCTCTTCCACGTTGCTTTCACAAACCAACATCTTCTAAGCTCCCAGCTGTACATCCTACACACAACAGGACAGTGGCCGGAGCTGTGCCAAGGAAGAGCACTCTGAAGATCTGAAAGGTGTCCTCCAACCAAAACGATTCTGTGATTCCATGATCCTCTTTTCATCCAGAAATCTTGTTCCACCCACTTTCAGAGGCACTTCTGAGAGACACTTGAGAGACTCTCCAGGTGTGCAGCGCTGTGTTGTAAGGGCAGCTACTGCCAAAGACATGCTGCTGAGGGACTTGATGGCCCAGTGTGGTCCTTGTGAAAGCTGCACCCTGCCTGCAAGCTCCACTCCCCCAGCACCAACAGCAATCTTTGTGCCTCCTGCCAGCACCCAGGTGCAAGGTGCAATGCTCGGTGTTGATGGCCCAAGTGCTAGTCAGGTCTGAGAAGCCTGGAAATACATCTGAGATGAATCATTTTCATCCAGTAATGCAAGGTTTATGGAGGCAAAGAGGAAAAGGAAGGCAGATGAGGGCTGACTAGGTAGCCTACTGGGTCAGCTGGGTGCAAAAGCAAGAATCCCTGGGTTCTGCTCCAGAAACCATTCCTGTGCTGCGCAGCCGAGGATCCTCGGATAAAACGGGCTGGGCCAACATCAGAAGGGGTCTCACCACCACGCAGGGAGCGATCTCCCCTGTGAAGCTCAAAAGATGTGGGTGCGATGTAAAGGCCCCTGGGCAGCCAGGGCAGTGGAGGATAGGTGCCCATGCACCACTGGAAACCCTTTTCCTGGCAAAAGCAGAACAGTTTTAGGGCAGATCTGAAGCTGCCCAACAAACCTTGTACGATTTCTCCGGTTCAGCTAAGTGTAAAAGGCTGTAAGATGAGAGGTGGGTACCCAGAACAACTCACACATGTCACAACTGTTTACTGAGATAAGGACACTGCAGTATCAGTGTCATTATCAAATAATGGAACAGTTAAAAGGAAGTGATCAGGAGTTTTCTGTCTCTGTGGCTGAAAATCCTGCTGATTCCCAGCTGTGGTACCCAATGCCCAGGCAGATTTCCACACAGAGGCATTCTCACACACAAGCATGAGCAGATATTCTCGGAGGTCTCTATATGGCAGAAAAGCAACAGAACCAGTTCACAGATTCATCCGGTAAGGGACAAATGATACTAAAATTGGAGTTTCTTCTCTAAGAGAAACATGAAGGGAAAATTGCTCTATTGAGATCCTGATAAAAGCTATTCAGGTTGCTAAGCAGATGAGTCACATTTGTTTTCACAAGGGGGTTCAGCACTGTCTCAGGTATTACTGATTCGCACAATTTCAGGAAAGCAATGTTTGAAACGAAGAAAACCACAGATCTGCTCCCATTGCCCCCCAAAACCAGGGGCCTCACCCACCCCTCAGCCCCAAAATTGTTATTAGACAGAACAATTATCTGCCCAAGGTGGAGTTTAGGGACTAAATGTTACAACTTTAAGTTGATGGTGTGCAGGGAGTTTTCAGGACTATACTCAAGAATGGAGTAAAATTAAAAAGGAAAAAAAACCAACCCACAGACTGAATATAGGGTGTGCTCAGCCTGAGCAAGATCTTGCAAAGGCTAAACAAAGCTTTGGCTGTTGCCGTGCTTGAAGAGTGGCAGAAGGGCCAGGCTGAATTGCAAAGCAGGTCTTTTCTAAACTGCAATATCAGTCCCTAAAACCACCAGATAATTGTTCCAAATGACTGCACTCCACGTGCTGAACAGATCACCACTTGTCTTTACTACAGAACCAATCTGGCAGGTAAAGGTCTGCCACCAGAGGAGTTGAAGGTGGACTTGCTAGCAGAGCCCCAAACCAGCCTGTCAAACTACAAGCAAGAAAAGGAGTAAACTCAGGTGCAGGACCCGTTTAATGTGCCAGGCTGGGTGGGAGATTGAAGAGGTCTTCTCACACAAACTTACATGGTTGCTCTCTCTCTATGTACCATTCATATCTATCACTGGACTCTTCTCTTCCTCATTCTCTGAAGAAAAGAACCATCATGGGTGCATAACACAGGCAGAAATAAATACATGAAATCAATTAGAATCAAACACTTTCTGAAGGTGCTTTACAATCAGTCTTTGACAGAAACTGCAGGTTACTGATGCAAAAAAATATTCATTCGACAGCCACAGCATTAAAGCAACTGCTCTAAGGCGGTGAGCGCGAGCGTTGCAGGGCCCTAGCTTGTGACCATGACTTCTTGGACACTCTGCTTTGTGCTGCAGTTTGTTTTCTTGCTTAATCTAATCCCCAAACATCGTCCGTTTGGAAGTTAAATGGCCTCACCTTGCCAGCATTTTAAGATTTACTCAGAAATAATTCAAAACGACCCACCTTCCCCAGTTCCAATTTGGAAAGTAAACTGCCCTCGTTCTCGGGCCCAGGGCACAGCAGCAGGGAGGGGGGCAGTGTGAAGATACCACGGCACATGCATGTGCCCCTCGATGCGTTCGGTCTCAAGCTGGGACAGGTAAAGTCAACGGGAGCCTGGTTTGCCATGCTGCCTTTCAGAAGGTTCAAGCAATTCCTCTCCAGAGGCTGCCACGCATCCGTCGCCTTTGGTGATTTTTTGGCATACCCCTCACAGCCCCTACCCCAAACAGCAGCAGTGAAGGTGTTTGTTTGTATTGTAGATGCCAACAATGCACTATAACAAGCAAATTCCCTAGTTACGTGGAGTGAATGTGTCAGTGGAGTTTGGAAAGCCACAGGCATGGCTGTATCACTGCAAGGGTTCATTCCAGCTCAAGGACAGCCCTTGGGAGGTGTGTGTTTTCCAGGAGGTACCATTTCTGCCTTACCCTCAGGTAGGGATGCTGCCATTGCTGTGACAGAGCTAAAAGCTCAGCGGGGTCAGGTTCTTGTCTCTCCTCAGTAACCACTAAAACACCTAAACGGAGTTAACTAATACAAGCTTGGTTATGAGCAGGGTAAAGGTACTGCTTTTAAAAGGCCACAAACATGCCCTTCATATTTGGAAGCTGTTTGGATGGACCTGGATTGCAAAGCCCAAGCAGGAGAGGAAGGACTCCACATAGTTAGAGTGCTAAGGCAGAGACCCCCCAGGACAGGTATCCTGGAGAAGCAGGGTGGCAGCAGGACAGAAGGCAGTCTGTCACTACACAAAGTCATACCTAGATAGTTAATGCAGATTCATGTGGAAATAGAATTGGCTGAACCATCACCAACTGAATTTTCCAAGTCTCCAGACTTCACACTACGAAGATGTGTAGACTATGTGGGGATGGGGTGCTGAGGGACATGGTTTAGTGGTGCCCTGGCAGCGCTGGGTTAATGGTTGAACTCTATGATCTGAAAGGTCTCTTCCAACCAAAACAATTCCATGAGTCTACAGCAGTTCACGCACCAGCCGAGTACCAAAACTGCCAAATCAATCCTGACCTAAGGCAATCACGTCCTACTCTGCAGACCCAGAGTCAGAGCCACTGCCAGGGGAAGCTCTGTTGGATCTCTGGCAGACAGAAGTGGAGACAAACAGAAAGGTCTAAAGGGCAGGCAAGACTGAAACATCTATTTGGTACAGGTTGTTTTTATCACATTTGAAAGGCGTTTCTGTTAAAAAGAAAGGTGTAATGAACCATAGGAAAAAAGCTCACAGCCTTGAGCACACAGGGATATCTGGGCCAACCTGCTGTGTCCAGGGGAACAGTCACCCTCTGCTGAACCCAGCACCAGTGGAAAGCAGAGCAGAAAGTGGAGCAGCAGCAAGCTGCAGGGCAGCAAGCAGGAGCAGCTTTTGCCGTCTGCTCAGCAGCAGAGCAGACAGGACCTCATTCCCTGTAAAGCCAGTGACACAGCCTGAGACATGGCAGGTTGAACTGGTGTTAGCTTCCTCACCAGTGTAACAAAAGAGAGGAACACAAATAGAAATAGTTGAAACAAGGGCAGATGAGTTGTATACGTTACTCTGTTTATCAGCCAAGTTCCACTCGCCCTTACACATTAGTTAAGCCAAACCCTTCACATCTGCAAGTGGCAAATCAGCTCTCTGAGGCCTGAAGGTTACCTGAATTTCCCCTGGGTTTCTGGGATGACCCAGGCCAGGGCTGCAATAATGTCCCCTGGCATCTGAAACAGGCCCTTGCTGCTGCTGGACAGAAAGGTCAGATCTGTACTAAGCTATGCAATGAATTCAACCTCTTTCAATTTTCCTGGTTCAGGTCTCCTTTGGCACCCTCTATTCCAACAGATGAGCAATTTGGGATGAGTAAATCATACTGAGAGGGAAACTGAAGAGGGGAACCAGCTCTGAGTGCTTGTTTCCCAGCAGGAAAGTTAAGACTTGTGTAACCCCAGGGCTCTTAAAACCTTATTAACCCACAATTCCCCAGCACGGACCAGCATTTATGGGCTGGGAGGGAAGGGAGTGAATATCCTAAACAGGTAAGCACAAGGGATCCATCCAGGCAACTCAGAAGATGATCCAGCAAGCTGCCCCCAAACCTCATTTCTGAGTGAGGCCTGCCACCTGCTCTCTGTAATGCAGCATCAAGGCTGTTGTGCAGTCCCTGTACCCACAAAGCTGGAAACGCCTGGAAGCAAGAGACAGGGCTGCAGGAGAAGCCTAAGGGAGAACAGGCAGCATTTGAAGATAGAAATGGGAGGTGGGTACAGAGAAAAGGAAGAGCTGAGCATGATAAGCAGGACAAGGAACACAACAGAGCACAGGAAAGCTAGGCTGGCACCAGTGGAGGGGTAGCAGAGGAGGATTCAGAGCCACAAACTTCCTCAAGGACTGGCTCAAACTCAATCTGGGCCTGCTCTTACACACTTGTATGGGTCTGCCCTCACTTCAAAAGTGCCCATAACCTCCCAAGAAGAACTGAAGGTTGAGTATATGTGAGCTGAGACCAAGCTGTGCCTCTCCCTGCCTCCCATTCTCTAGAATGACACAGCATGTGAGGTTCAGGAGGGACCAGGGAGGTGCTACACTTTTGGCCTCTCCACTGAGGAGTGACTGAACCTGGCAGATGATCCAAATCTCCCACTTAAACATTTGCTTCAAGAGTGTCAGCAACTTAATGCGAGGAGTTAGCTCAACCTTTGATTCCCCTAAATCTGTGGGAAGCTTTCAAAGCCTTAGGATCCAACCCACAGATTTGTTTGGGAAACACCCTAGTGTGTCTTGAATTTATCTGGAAGCACCTCGGACTGGATTCACATCTAACTCAGGATGGGTGGAAGAGCACTGGTGTTTGGGTGTCAGTAACTCCAGAACTCTTTGGCATGGATATGAACATAGCTGAGGAATTTCATGAGTCTGGGAAGCTGGCTGAGCTGCTGTGCTTGCAGCAGAATTTCACCACTGGCCCTTTTGTGGAGCTAAAGAATTTGCTGGTGGGACCTGGGATGCCCCTCACTCACTGGCCCGTAACAAGACTGAGGCTGGATGTTGTTGCTTTGTGCCTCTTTCTGCACTATAGGTAAGACTTCAAGAAGAGCTCCTAGCTTCTTCTTGAACTCCCTTCTAAACTTTTGAGCACCTCCCAGGGGATGAACTGAGCTGCATGCACTAATTTACATGACTCCATCAGATGCTGCAAGCTGCACAATGCCCAATCTCCAGCCACATCACAGGTTGGGTGTCCGTGCTGTGCAGAGTTACACAATCTTACCTGGCTCTCAGCACTCAGAGGGAAAGCTTCTTTATCTTTTGAATGAAATTCCTTGACCGTGCCTCCATCTGAAGTTACAGCTTCCAAGAAGTTAGATGGGACAAGCCCTCTCTGTTGGTTCAGCTCTCCCTGCAACATCAACATTCAGTCCTCACATCAGGTTTCCTGGCTGATGGAGAAATAATAAACAGAGGAACAGCCCCACACAGGGAAGACTACGCTGTGCTCTGAGAGAAGCCCAGGAAGTTGATATGATGAAGTATGCCCAGATGGGGTCATCATAAAGTTTCGTGTTACCATTTTAGCCTCCTGTCATGGATGAGACCATGTACCTGAGTGCTTCATGTCAGATCATCTTATAGCAGATGCTGATTCAGCTGAGGTATGTACAGAAAGAATGCATCCTAGGCTCTGGGGAACTTGCAATTAGGTTATGCCAGGAAATAAACTCAGAACCATTTGGATATGGGGTTTACAGGAGGAGCGTGGACTGCCAGAAACAACCTGCCCTGCACTAAGCAGATACGGGTTTCTTTTTTTTCCAAAAGCAGAATATTTTGTTCCCTGATTTCTACTCTCCTGCCACTAGATGGACTCCAAGGACTTCAGATGTAGCCACAGCATCTTCCCAAGCCCTGTACTTACATAATAGAATCCATCATCATCCATGGACCCAAACACAGTGATAATGTCTCCAGCGCTGAAAGTCAGCTCAGCCTGCAAACAGCAAGAGAAGAACAGTCACAGGAGAAGTGCTGCCTGGAAGCAGGTTTTTCTTTTGCCTGAGTGGCCCTGGATCAGTTGCTAACAATAGGGGCTGCTTCCTCCTGCCCAGATCTGCTCAGCCCTGCCCAGTCACTGGAGGATGCTACGAGGCCATGAGATGCTCACATCGTTTCACCAGTACTAAAAACCATCAGGTCATATTGCTTCATGATCTTCACAGATGTTATCAGAGAATGCCTGAGCGAACACACTGGCAAATTCTACATTTTACTTCATCCAACCCCTTTGTAGCAGTAATATTGCCAAGCTCTAATCATCTCTGTTTTGCCTGAAGTGATAAGTTTCTTGGGAGAGAAGAAAAAAAGAGAGAGGAAAAATAAACCTATAAAAGGAGTTAGCAGCTGATGGTTACCTCTACATCTGCATTTGGAGAGCTCTCCTTAGGGTTATAGTCAAAGACAGCCACCATATTTTGAGGAGTCAGCAGTTCAGCTTCAAAGTCTTTATGCTTCTGTCCTGCAGGATAAAAATCAAACAAAATATCCTGAGCTGGATGTTCTAGGACAAAATCCCAAGTGACAGCAACTCCTTCCCCATTCTTGGAGTGGGCTGAGTGAATGAATACAAGGAGAAAGAGAATGGGAGAAACTTGGAGGCCCTACAGACATTGGGTAAAGTAGTTTTCTGATCTCCTGTATCACTCACAAGCACAGAAGTGGGGACAGCTCCCTATTTCAGCATCCTACTGTCCTGCCTATATATACAGGAATGTTTTGGTTTATGTTTCTTATTTATACACGCCCATATCTATATGTACATACACATACAGGACAGCAGGCTCTTTATAGTGTCTTGAATTGACATTTCTCCTCACTCCATGCAAAGATCTGCTATTGAGCTGCAAAATTTATCCTCCAAGTGCCAGGGGAGCACCAACAGCCCTGGATGGATTAGCAAGGCGTTTGCAGGCTTGGCCTCTCTGGACACCAGCAGATGACCGTGCACCAAAGCAGAGCAAGCACCCTCTCAAGGGAACTTGGATTTTAAGGACTGAACTATCAGATGAAAAAGGTGTTTTCTCTGCTCCTCCAAAACACAACCACATGTGCCCTCTACCTTCAGACACTCCCTGCTTAGTCACAGGCCACTGAACCTGCTACTAAGAACTAAAACTCTTCTTTTCCGAGAATGATTATTTCCTTACAGTGCTCTGAAGCAGCATCACAGGGTCTTGCACTGGCCCTTGACCGCACAACGGGTCCGTGTTACAATCACATGTTATCTATTCATACTATGAAAGAGCAGTTCTCACCTGGAGGAGACTTGTACTTCTCCTGTTTATCCAGCCCTGCTGGGGGAAGAAAACATCTCATCAGTGCGAGTTCAGTTTCAACAGCGACCACATGAAACAACTGACAAACAACAATAAAAAGAACAAAGACCAAAGCAGCAAACAACAGAAGCAAACTGTTCATGCAACTCAAAGTCTACACCAGTAACCATGACTCGGGGACGTAACAAGAAGCAGAGGTCAAGCTCCAAAACTATAAAAAGACATCACTGTTGTTAAAAACTTAACACCAGCACAGGGATGGGCTCGCTTTCCATTTCCTAGCAGTCGTACAGAGACAAACATCTGAGGGTCCTGTAAGCAAGTAGTAAAAATTCAATGCAGTCTGTAATCCTATTGCAAAAAGCAAAGAGGAAGCAGTGGGTGACACAGACCTTTCTTGGAGCGTCTGGGTTTTGGAGGAGGAACGGTTTGGCGGCGTGGAGGTGGAGAAAATGTGCCATTTCCTTAATAAAAATCCAAAAAAAAGCAAATAAATAGACAAGAGAAACAGACAGGGAATGGAAAGTGAAAAGCATCTCGAAGAGTGAACAGGCAACAGAGCAGCGTGACAGGCCTCCCCTGGGAAGCAGACACCAGGATTTCCACGGGCAGAGCCCCAGTCTCCATTTCTTGTATGCGGACTCAGATCAGACACGATCCACATCCCAAGCACGCACAGAAATCCATGTTCTGTTTGTGCCCATTAGCCACACCACAGTACAAAGCAGAAACGTTGTACTTCAGCAGCAGTATCGTAAGGATAAAATAAAACCTTGTACCACTAACACCTGAAAAGTGTCAGGTGAGGTGCAGCCCATCAGCTCACTCAGGTGGGAAGAGATCTGGGGAGGTCTCTACCTAAAGCTTCTGCACTGAGCAGGGTCAGTATTGGATGAGTTCCCAGAGAAGCCTGCAGAAGGAGCTCCCAGATCAACTCCACCAAGGCCTCCAACCCCTTCTTCGTTACAAGGCTGTAATATGTGTTTATGGCAGCAGAGTCTAGAGTACATATCTAGTAAGGAGCAGCTGAGGGACCTGGGCTTGTTCAGCCTGGAGAAAAGGAGGCTGAGGGGGAGACCTTCTGGCTCTTGACAGCTCCCTGACAGGAGGTTGGAGCCAGAAGGGGTTGGGCTCTTCTCCCAAGGAACAAGCAATAGGACAAGAGGAAACAGCCTCAAGTTGCACCAAGGGAGGTTTAGGTTGGATATGAGGAAAAATTCCTTCCCTAAAAGGGCTGTCCAGGTCTGGCCCAGGCTGCCCAGGGCAGGGGTAGAGTCCCCATGATCCCTGGAGGGCTTTCAAAGCCATGGAGATGTGTGCTGAGGGATATGGCTTAGTGGTGCCCTGGCAGTGCTGGGTTAACAGTTGTACTCCATGATCTGAAAGGTCTCTTCCAACCAAAGCAATTCTATGGTTCTATGAAAACAAGAGGTACACAGAGCCTAAGGAAACAAGCATACATGAGGTGTATTTTGACTACCACCATCCTCCTGAAAACCTTCAAAACTGCTACACTTCATGAATTCTCAGAGCTATTAAGTTCCTTTATTCATCCAAGAGTACACAGTGGGGCAGGGACAGAGAGCCTTGTGTATCCACACAGGGACAAAGACCACCACAGGCATCCTGTCAACTCCAGGCACCAGAAGATACATGCAGGAGAAATGTTAGGAATGTCCCAAGGGTGAAAAAAAGCCTTACTCAAATCTCTCCCTAGACACGAGAGAGGCCAGAGGACTCAAACCGATAAAAACCATCACAGAGCCACAAAGCAAAAGCCTCCCTCATCCACAGAGACCTCCCTGCTTGCTACTGCCACAGCCACTGAACAAGCCCTGCAGACCCCGGGAAGCAGCCCTAGAGCTGTTTTTGGTGGGCTGCACTGTCCACACAGCTTGAGAGCGCGTCTGAGCTTCCCAAGTTTCAGCAAAGAAACGTGTCCACAGCAGCGCAGCCGCGAAGCGGATACAGTACCTACGCTCTCCATTGGGGTGTCTGCAGGCAGGAAGCCCTGCTTCAGCAGCTGCTTCTTGATGTCCTTATTCTCCACCTGGACTTCTGATACCATGTTGCAGGGAATGTAGCCCTCCCTTCCTCCACATTCACCCCTGTAAAAGCCATCGGCGTCCTTGTCTCCGCTTACCTGCGAAGGGAGAAGACAGGTCGGGGACTGGTTATGCTACAGAGACTGAGATACACAGAGAAAGGAGAAAAGGATGCTAAAGAAACTCCCAGGATGAAGGAGGTTTTCTCTCCCAAAGGTTTCTGCTGTCCCTGGAACACCAGCTGGATCCGTACAGGGTGGGAGATGTTCACTACGGTGTGCTCTTACTTTCAGGATCTGTCCCTCCTTAAACGGGAGCTCCTCTTCTGCTGCATCAGGGTTAGGTGACATAGAAACAGGATCGTAGTCAAAGAGAGCCACAAATATTCTAATGCCATCATCGTTAACAGAGCTTTCTGAAGCGGTGCTCCTCGGAGGACCTGTGCTCAGAGAGGGGACACACCAGAGACAATGTCACACACACAGCGTCAGCACCACTCCCCTGCCACAGCCCTGCACGGCTCAAATACTCCCTGCACCCTCAAATACTCTGCCCAACTCTCTCCCCCTTGCCCACTCACCTGGACTAGAGAGCAAAGGTTTCTGCATTTGGCTTCTTCTTACGCTCTTGTTCCCTCTCCTGCTGGGAGCCTGCCAGGAGGCTGTGCCAGGCAGCTCCTGGCCCCTAGGATCTTTATTACTGGGTGCCTGCAACAGGAACCACCAGAGAGTTAGTAGCAGCCTCTGCCTTCCGACGCGCGTGACCAGCGCTCAGCCCAAACGCACTCCACAAAGAGCAGCGCATCCAAATGCAACATTCCTCTTCAGGGACACTCTAGAGCTGGAAATACAGAACTAAAACACAGGCAGGCACCAGTGACGAGCCCCTCAGTGAGCGTGAGGATGCAGGAAAGGACGTTTCGAGGGGTGGCGATGCCATGAGAGCCATCATCTACAGAAAGCATTCACAGATCAGCTTATTTCACTATCGGGCATTTTCAGTTGGGTCCCACAGCCTCCTGCCCCGGGGACAAAGACCCAGTGAGAAAAGGAATACTGCATCGGTGACACTCGGTCAGTGAGCAGGAAAAGCAGAAGCAGCTAATACAAGAAAAGCCACGGAGCAGCACAGAACTACAGAAATCTCTCAGATATTCTTCCAGACAATCCTAGAGGAGGGTCCTTTCTCTGGACAACACCGAACAAAGCAAGATACAGGCAGGCCAGGGAAGCAGAGGGAAGCTAAACGCCACTGCAAGCTGCTTCAAAGCCAGAATAGGAAAAGTCACCCAACCCTTTTGTGCAAGGAGGTGCTACGTATCCCCTTCGAAGGATGTTCGAGCCTCCTTCTCCAGCCAGGTGACTTACAGTCCAGCTCCCAGCCCTGCTCCTCAGAACTGCTCTCACATCTCAGCGCTTCCTTCTCCCGGCAGAAGAATCGCAGGCGCTGCCTCGGAGACCCAGCCCACTCCATACTCTGCTCTTCTGTCATCTCCAGTCTGGTCAGGTCCCTTCTGCCGTCCGCGTGAGCAACCTCAGATTGACTGGAGCAATCGCTCCAGTCCCCCTGACAGCTCTGGGACCTCTCTGGCCACAGTCTGCTTTCAGAGGGGGAAGCACAGGTCGAATCCTGATCATCTTCAGAGTCATATTCAATGTCTATCTCCAGGCTCCTGGGGCTGGAGCAGCGTGTTGCCATCACAGCAGGGTCTGAAAACCCTGAACCCGTTGCTTTCACGTGGTTTTTTCGTAAGGTGCCTTGTCTGGCACGACTATACATATCATAGCCCTCCTTACCACCAGCACTGCTCACAACGTTCAGCTCTTCCCTGAGGCTAGGAGCTCTGTATAACCCACCTCCCATCTGGCTGCAGTTACCCAGCAGACGACTGCAGTGCTCTGTTAAATCATTCTGTCTCTTCCTACCCATCTCAGGCCGACTGCGAATCTTCTCTCGATAATTATTTCCCTTCTTCTTGCTCCAAGCGGGACTTGTCCCACTCCCAGACTTCGGATCGTTCTCCTGGTAGCCCCAGTTCCAGTTTGCCTTCTTCTGACTCCAGGCTGGCTGGACAGGATTCGTGTGGTCAGCACCCCCTCTGCTCTCCTTCCCACCACGCTCCTCCCGCGGAGCCTGAGCCGGCAGATCTGGGGAGGTGTTACTTCCATCTGCCTTTAGAGATGGCTCCTTAATGTTGAGTGGCTTCTCTGTCCTTCCTGAATGGTGGGTTTCCAAGGAGTCTTGAGGGGCTGCCTTTTCCTCCACAACACACTTCTCATCCTCATCTTCATCCTCATCCTCTGTCACTTCAGGGATGCTAAACAATTTCTTGCTGTGGTTCTTCTGAAGTGGGAGCTCCAGTATCCTCTCCAGAATCTCCTCATCGCTGTCAGTATCACAAAGATCCATCTGTACCCAGCCCCCGAGAAAAGCCACAGCCAGGACAAGCAAAGGAAAAAAGAGAGGAAATAAACATTAAAAAGAGAGGCAAAGTTAGGGCCGATTCCCTCCCAGCACAGCAGTATGGAGCGGCGACTGTGGTCTGCAGCGAAGCGAGGGGAGGGAGCAAAAGAGAGCAATGGGTCTTCTGGCAAAAGGCAATCAGATGGACGGGCAATGCAGCAGAAAGCGAGAAAGGCCAATGCATGGAAGAGCTCCCTCCCAGCCTCTGCCTCTACACACCTTCCCTAGGCCCTTCCCATCACCTGGCAAGGTCCAGCTCTACAGCAATTTACTGCCTGCAAATCCAGGTGAACAGACTTGCCACAAACAGCTTTACCTCAACGGGGTCACACTTGACTTGTGCTTCACTTGTGGCTGGGTAAGATCCTACTGGGTAACAAAACTTTTGGGAAAACAGTGCTGAATTTTAACACAAATGTGTTTAAGAAGAATCTTGGACCAACTGTAGAATTTATATTTAGTCTCTTACTACATTTATACTAAGACAAGAAGGAAGAATTCCAGACAGATAGTATAATTTAGGTTGAAAGATAACTCTGGAGGTCTCTTGTTCAACTTCCCTAACAATTTCTGTCATGACACATTCTGAAAACATTTACAAGCAGTTTACAAAGCATATGTACCTATTGATGTTTTAAACTACAGCCACGAGCAGGTCTGTTCAGAGATAATTAAAACACTGAACCACAGTCAGGATCAAAAAAAAAAAAAAAAGCAGTTTTAAGCTGCCTATTGATTATTCCCAGCTTTTTCCAAGCAAAAGTTGGTCTTGAATTATATTTAGAATTGGTGGAAGGGGCCTCCAGAGGTGTCCAGTTCAATCTTCAAATTGCAGCAGGCCAGCTGCCAACAGTGAAACAGTGTCTTTGCTTAGCTGAGGTTTGAAAACACCACAGAACAGAGATCCCCCACCTTTCTGGGGATCTGTCCTAAGACTACATCACCTTCCTGGGAATGAAGCTTGTGCTTCTCTCCAAACTTGCACCTGTCAAAGAGCAACTGATGACTGCTGCCTCTTTTTGTATCATCTGCCACAAACAAGGAGCCTTTGGCTTTCTCATCCTTTTAACCATCCTTTAAATAGTTGTAGGCAGTTACAAGATCTTGCTCTAATCTCCTCTCTCCCAGACCAGGCAAGCTCAGCTTCCTCAAACTCTCTTTACAGAACATGCACTCCCAGGCTCCTATCTTATTAGCACCAATTTATGAATGCAACCATAAAAAAAAAGTCCAGTAAGATTTATTTTAGTTGTTTACAAAGTTTGGGGGTTTGCTTTTGTTATATAATATAATAAATGGTTTCAGAAATGAAACAACTTATTTGAGGTTAAACATTTAAAAAGCAACACTTCTCCATTGTTTCCTCCCTCAAACCCTGAAAAAGTTGGCTGAGGAGTCTTGAGATAACCCAGAATGTTACTAAATATGCAGAATCCTAGAAAAGAGCCCTGCTGAGACATGTCCCACTTCACTCATCATCTTCCTTCAGCCTGTAAGACAGTGTTGGGAGCTCTATGACCTAAAGCTTCCTGCTCCTCCTGCCAACTCCCCACTCAGCATCTTCTCATACTCCCATCCTCAGCCTGACACTGCCAGAACAGAAAACGATCACTCCATCAGGTCAAGAAGAACCAGTCTGCATAATTCAACTGGATGTGTGGGGAGTTCTGGGGTTTCTTCTTCAGAAAACAACCCACAACAACAAACAAAAACATTCAGGCCAATAAAACAAAGGAAAATGAGACAAAGAATGGCTTTCCTGACTGTTCTTATTTCCTCTTTTCTCTTTCCAGGGAAACTCTTTTTCTTCCTCCCTTTTTCCAGTGCAATTCCAACAACTGGAAGCCCTTCCAACAACTCCTTTTCCGGGCAGCCCCAGCATCTCCAGCTAACAGGCTCTCCTGAGGCTCCTGCCACACTGCACTGCAAGTCCAACCTCCACACCCGGGAAGGAGAACCCCCTTCAGAAGAAGAAAAGATCTTGCATTTCTCATTCCAAGAAGATCTCATTGCACTTCTTTGATCATCTGTGTGATGATCATCATGTGATGAACATCTCAAGAAAAGAAGGAAGTGACCCTGTGCAGCAAGACACCCCTTGGAGATGTTGCTGCTGTGGGAGGACCTTTTGTCTGAAGATACATATGAGACTTAAAAATCAGGCTGCACTGACTGCAAAACAGACAAAAATTTAACATTTCTATAATCCAACAAGGTGACCTAACCATGAGTCTGTGCAGTTGTACTCTGTGGATATGCTTCTTCATAGCCCTTGCCAGCTCCAAGAAGTGCTTCACCCCCAGCTCCAGCTAACCTGCAGGCTGGTGTGTAGGACATATCTCTGGCAGATGAGAGTAGGACATGACCTTGTTGTATAGCTTGGGCAATTACTCTTCTTGCTGTTCTAAAAGCCACGGCTCCGCTCATACAAGCCGTCCATTCCTACAGAGAGCACCACAGCCTGTGCAAAACGACCTGCATTAAGTTGTTCTTATACTTTATATTATCTTTGCAGGTCTGAGGCCAAAATATTACCTGCCTGTTTTGCCATGGGATGGAAGGTGGGTTGGTACAGGACCTACAGATGACTGGAATTTACAGATTCCTGTGTGTTTACTGTTTCTATTAAGAACTTGGTCAATAGGATTGATTTTTAACCCTGGGTTCTAAAGTTCACATTACATGATGTGTTTTTCCAACTAATTAAACCCTGGGTACATTCATTACATATGAACAACCTTCCCTCTCACAAAGAACTTGCCTTTTTACTAGCTTAAGACAACAGTGGGAGGAAAAGCAGAGCAGGCAGGAGCTTAGCCAAGCACTGTTGGGAGTGCTGGGCTCAGACCAGCACCTCCCCCTGTGAGCTGATGACATGGGATGGCTGCACTGGCGCTCCCCACAAGCATGGCTCTGCTACAGGTTACCTTTTCCCCATTCTCCTGGTAGCACGGCTCTCTCTGGTCCCATTTCTTCTCTTCCAGGGCTTCTGAAGACAGTTCTTCCTCCTCCTCCTCTTCCAAAATATCTGAAAGGTCAGAACTACGGTTGTGCTCAGCAAAAAGGGTCAGCTGTCGTCTTCCCATTTCAGACATTTTTTCTTCTTGCTATTGAAAAGCAAAACAGATTTCCTCAGTCACTAAGGCATTCCACTTCAGCAAGAAAGTAGAGTTTTCCCTTTCTCTAGTACACATACAGCTAAAGTGTGGCAGGCAATCAACTGGGCAGCACCCAGTGCAGCAGCTGGCACATACATACGCACGCACACAGGCACGGGGAACTGGCAGACTCATTTTATAGCCCACAGAAGAACAACAAAATATTGTAAAACCCAGGGGTGTCAAATACAATCCACAGTCCTCCCTGGGAAGAGACGTTTAACCAAGGTTAAACCAACCTCTCTTTTCACTCTGGACATTTCTTTCATCACCTCCTTGCCAGGGGACAACCTCAGGAACTCCTGGCAGCCGCTCCCACCCGTGCTTGTGTCTTGGAAGGTGCCCTCTGTCCCCTCAGCCTGGCTGGAGGAGGGCAGAGGCTCTGGGCTCAAGTGTGTCTCCTTTGTCTCCTTCTCTCTTTCAGTACCAGGAGCTTTCGGTGACTCTTCGACAGAGCACGCGTGGCAAGTCTCCGTACGTATCTTCAGACTGCTGCTAGATGGGCTCTCCAGCTCTGGGGCTTTGGTTACAGTTTGCTCCATCTGGGAAACAAACCAAAGAAAGGTCATCACAAACAGCAAAACCTGGGGCAGATACCACACAATATCTGTGCACCAAAAGGAGCCTTTACCCACCCAGACTCTGACACAAACACCATGTGCTATGCGCTGTTGATGTATGAATATTTTGACAGGCAAAAGGCAGCTGGGAAGGTTGGCCAGCCCTGGAACAAACCCCTCCCTGCCATTAGCTGCAAGAAGATACATGGTCTTTCCACTGGGGCAGCTCTGACCACCATACTTGGCCCATATAAGCCACAAAAGCATATTGACAATAGCTCTGGAGCTCTAGTTTTAGAACAGCGAGAAAACTAATTGCCCAAGCTATAACAACAAGGTCATTTCCTACTCTCATCTGCCAGAGGAATGTCCTACACACCAGCCTGCAGCTTAGCTGGAGCTGGAGGTGAAGACACCAAGACAGCACTTCTTGGAGCTGGCAAAGAGCTCTGAAGAAAAGGGGAATTAATGCAGAAGACTATACACAGAGTACAACTGCACAGACTCATGGTTAGGTCACCTTGTTGGATTATAGAAATGTTAAATTTTTGTTTGTTTTCCAGTCAGTTCAGCCCGATGTTTAAGAAAACCTCTGGGAGATGGAGGAGGGGAACCTCAAGAACAAGGAGGGTAAGGCAGGTGGGCCTTCATCAACCACTCCTTTCTCTAACCCTCTCTCTAAAATAAGGCAGCCTCCACTGTATTTTGCAATGCAGCACAACCTTGTCCTTACGAACCAGGATCAGAGCCCTAGGGAATTAAGAGGCACTGCTGTGCCTGGCTTCTAAATGTCCCCACTCTGTTAAAAGCCAGACAGGTCTAGATCTCATGTTTAATCTGATGGTTAGGATCCCTCTGCCCTGTTGTCTCTTTGTTGACAGCCAAGTGAAGACATAGGTCTTGAGCAAGAAAGATTTGCATCCCAGAAGCACCCATTTCACTCCACTGACTACAAAGGAGGTAGAGTGCCCCACCCATGTGTAGCCATCTACACGAGACATCTAAACATGGCTAAATGAAACCCAACAACTGACCTGAGGTGCTGTGAGTAGCAAACAGCCAGAGGCTAAGGAATGATGATTGACACTGTAGATGCAAAGTCTCAATTCTTCTGTGTATCTACCAGTTCTTTGGCCTTGGGCACACAAAGCTGCTGATGCTCCAGCAATTACCAGACATCTTCCCTGCTTCTGTCTACCTGGGAGCCTTTGCAAGCTCACACTGTCATGAGTAATAAAGTCATGCTGAATTTAACAGTTTAAAACACTCCTCTGAGTTTCCGTTGTCAAAGGTCAGAATGGGAAAAAGATTGTTTTTCCTGATGTAACACATCACACACCACCAGGACCCACTTCCCTCTTGTCACAGAGTGAGCACCTTATAGATCATTTACCTGTTTTCTTGTGGGGCTCTCAGACATCCTATGAAAACTCCTCCTACACTGTCCTATGAAAGCCCTGAAAGCACCCACCTGCTCTGCAGCATTCCAAATACCCAGTGTCATGATAGCTTCCCAGTTTCTCTCCAGACACAGCTGCCTTGTGCAGTCCACCAAGCTGCTCCACCATGCTCAAGTGCCTACTCTGCCTTCTGCAAACCCACCAAACTGGAGAAGCCCACTTCAAGTCCAAGAGCACAGCAATGCCAGGCTAACACTGACATCATCATCATCAGTGGGAGCATCCTTTTCACCTTCTCTCTCTGATGAATTCTTGCTTTCCTGACTCTTATTCCTGATCTGCCTGCACACAAGTGATCAAGTGGTGAGATTCAGCTCCTCTTCCAGGTACAGAGCAGCAGCCAACTGCCCGTTTGCCAGCCACTGGATGACAGCCCAAAGATAACAGTGTGACAGAAAGACGCTCAGTGGCATTTTGTACCATTTCCCAAAATGACCCATTCTTCTTCCCAGCACAGGTGGCACTGGACAGGAGATGGAAGCACTCACCTGCACCTCTGTCCCTTCACCGAGGCCTTGCAGTTCTGCTTCCCTCGAAGGGACAGGCTCCGTGCCCTCCCTGAGCAGCACTGCGCTGCCAGCTTGCTGAGGAGCCACAGTCTGGCATTTCTTGTCTCGTGCAGCTTCCAGTCCCTGCAGGGAAGTGCCTAAAACCTGTGCCAAAGAAGTACTGGGAGAGGAGAGGTGCGGCGGTGAAGAGGCTTTCTCTGGCAGAGATCGCGCTGAGCCGTCGTGGATGGAGGAGAGATCAGCTGATTTGGCATCTGAGCTGTCAGGGGGGAGCTTCTGTGGAAGCAGGAGCGCAGCCGGCTGGTGCGAGGTGGGGCTGCGCGCAGGCAGAGAGCCCCTGGGCTCTCCGCGGGGCAGTCTAGAGGTAAAAGTGGTAGAAAGAGCAGAAGCTGAAGGTGAAGAGTGGTGAGCGGCTCGTGGCAAGACCGAGGAGATCTGGGCTGGAACCGAATCCACCGACTCCCCATAGAGAGACATCGTTCTCACTGAAACCTCCCGGCACACCTGGAACATCTGAAGCTGGGACAAGTCCACCAGGACACTCCCAGCTGTTGGAGAAGTAACTTCTATTGCCTGCAAGGAGAAAAATCAGAAAGTGGTTCATTGTATACAGCTCGGCCCCTCTGAGAACAATTCCTGAACCCAAAGTTAACAACAGACCCCAAAGCTCTTGAGAGTTGGTGTGCAGAATTCTCACCCATCTGTGTAGCATCAGGGAAGAGAAATTGTTACCATAAGCATCTGAGAAACAGGATATTCTATAACATATGAGTATATCCCCTCCTCCTCCTCCAGGTTTTAATTCTCCTTGTTCCCTATATTTTAAAAGGATGTCCAATTTTTTTTTGTCTCCCTTTCCACACTCTTCCCTTTTTGACCTGTGTACAGGATAAAACATTTGCAGGATAGAAGAGAAATCATCCAACTGAGCACCTCTCTATTTTGCACTGTGCTGCTTTAAACAGCTCTGGTTTGCTGCTCCCATGGCCAACGGTACAATATCACGTGTACAGAAGACCACAGGCCACTTGTAATACAGAACATCCTTGGAAGTTCTTTACCAGCATTCCTACTGGACCCCAGGGTGTTTTTACACCTCTCCCTTCACCTGGACCTACTTCAGGAAAGGGCTAGAGAACAACACCTCATTCCTCACAGGCCAGAGACAAGCCCTGAGGTCGTGAGGTTGTGTACCTGTACTTTGTCCATGACCTGTGGGCTCACTGAGCCCATTACTTCCTCAAGGATCAAGCTAATGCCTGGGGTGACACAGAGGAGAATGACATCAGTTGTCCTGTTTTGCCAGCGAAGGCTCCTGCCACAGGACCTTTCCTGGCTTAGTTTTACCAAGAACATGTCAAAAATCTGAAGAGATGTCTCTTTTGGTGTGCATCAGTTAAAACAAACAGCCCAAGCATTGTCCCTTCTCTGATACCATTCTTCTTCAGGCCAAGAACTGCCATTGCCTCTTCATGGCATGTTTACTGGATCAAGCTTTCCAGGCCTTGAGGCTCTGGAAACTGCCCATTACCCCTCACCAGCCTCCAGCCAATCACCTCAAGTTGCCTCAAGCTATGCCAGGGGAGGTTTAGGTTGGATATTAGGAAAAATTTCTTCTCTGAAAGGGTTGTCAGGGCCTGGCCCAGGCTGCCCAGGGCAGTGGTTGAGTCCCCATGATCCCTGGAGGGGTTTCGAAGCTGGGGAGATGTGGTGCTGAAGGGCATCATTTAGTGGTGCCCTGGCAGTGCAGGGTGAATGGTTGGACTGGATGATCTGAAAGGTCTCTTCCAACCAAAACTATTCTACAATTCCCCCTGTACAAACGTCAGCCTGGCACAACATCAGCACAGTACCTTTTGTCCATCAGCGTACACGGCGTAACCAGTGACTCGAACCCCATTGGAAGACCCTTCGGCATCAATGGTGACAGGTAACCAGCTGATAACGAGGATACCTGGCGAGGGACCAGCTTCTACCTGGACATCCAAAGGAGCATCAGGTGTGCCTGTGAGAGACCAACAGATTTTCCTCTTGCTTACCTGCCTACAGCATAAAGCTAAACTAACCCTGCTTAGAATCACAGAGAGAACTCCCACACCAGACTTGCCACTGCAGAACTGTACTGGAATAGCCAGGCTAGTTTTGGGAAACGACAGAACCAGAGTAAATAAGGTGCTCTTGTTCTGTCACAGCTTTAATGCGCAGAAAACAGAACTTTGCAAAAGTAGCTGAGGCCAAGATGCAGCAACCCTTAGAGCAAGGTCATGGCAAACCAGATCTTCCACGCCCCGAGGGGCGCGCCGCTCAAAAAATCAGCAAAGGAGATGCCTTCCCAGAGCAAACGAAAACAAAAAGAGATAGTACATTTTTAAAATAAAGGAAGGAAAACATTAAAGACAAAACAGTACAGCACCTCAGGCTTTGGGCACCTAACAGACCCTGCATCCCTTCGCCCCGAGGCTTCACGGCGAAGTAACGAGAGCGCGCGCCGCTCCAAGCGCTCCCCGCAGCGGGCACGACTGCTCCGATACCTGCTAGCGGGGTAGAGAAGCGTATCTCAGCTGAGTTCTGCTCCTGCCCCTCTGGCACCTCTTCCCAAGGTGTTTTCGAGGGCCGGGCCTCCAGCTTGGCCACGTACAGAGTGCTCGGCTGCAGGTTGCGGAAGTTGTACCAGTAGACCCCGGGTTTTGTCACGTCCCATTCCTCCCCGTTGAGATAGACCGCGTGGTTGTCGTTGCTGTTGCAGGGAAGCCAGGTGACCTCCGCCGACGTGGCGGTGACGCTTCTGACCTTCAGCATCGTCGGTGCTCTGCAGAAATCTTGCCCCACAAAGAAAGTGCACCGCAGTTTGTCGGAACTGCCTCGCTCCGTCACCGCCTGCACGGACACGCGGTAGGCCTTGGCCTTTAAATCCAGCTTCTCAATCACTGCTTTGGTCTGAAAGCCACTCTTCACGTTTTGACGGAGCTCTTCATCCACGTAGATGTTGTAGCTCTGTAAGTCTGGGCAGCCAGCTGGCAAAAGTGGTGGTTCCCAGCCTACAACTATGCTTCTGGCAAGCTGCTTGATCAAAGTCAGTTTTCTCGGGTAAGGCACTGCTGTATGACTAACGGGTTCCTCCTGGTCTCCTTCTGCTCTACTGGTCAATGGACTGATGCTACTCTCTTCAATGGAGAAATCACTCTTATCTCCACTGCTGGTGCTTGCACTGACAAAACTTTTCTCCTGGTATGAACTATGGGTGAGATCATTCAGCTCCGAAGGCAGAAACGTCATGAGGTCATCATCTGAAACTCGCTCAACAAAATTGGAGGGGACCAGCCCTCGCCGGCCATCCATCAGCTCCCCTAAATGAAAAACAGGAAACCTGTTACCACTGCACCTACTGTTCAGCCTTCCACCCGTCTGTGAAGACAATGTGACAACATCTAAGCTAGGTTGTAACTGCGCCGCAATCAGAAATGAAAACAACCTCTGGGAAGTTATTCCTGGCAAAGTGTCCTGCATTTCCTAACCTTCCTTAAGAGTCTAAAGGCCACAGTTTGAAAGTCTCACTGCTCCACACATTCCACAGCCAACTAACTAGATTGTTGTTTTGTGCAATTAGCATAAGGGTTTTTTCTTCTTCATTATCCTATTGTTCCTCATCACAGCTCTTTCACTCACTTCAGTGTCTTTTTCTAGCCTTGCCAAACTATGCAGATTGATGATTTTACATCTTCTCCCAGCCATACAGGTTTGGGGGTTGCAGTACTTCCTCAAGAAAGTCCATCTTTCCAGCTCTGCATTCAGCTCTGGCCTTCTTTTTAGGTCCCTCCTTTGTAACACTAGCTTCTGCAAAAAAGATGTCCCCAAAAGGACCCACGGGGATGACTGATATCACACAACTCTTGGCACGTGCAAGAACCATCACATCATAGTCAAATGAGCAGCACGTAGGGATTGCACTGACTTTCCCCTTTCAAACTCTACCTACAGCAAATCAATTGAAAGCAGGGAAAGCAGAAAACATTAGTAAAGAATAACCTTTTTATTCTTTAAACAATAAACGAATGAACAAATAAATAAATACATGAAAAGCTTGGAAATAGAAAGAAAGAAAAGAGCCAGAACAGTCAGAGCAAGCAGTGCAACACAGCATGCATTTGCCTCAGCTCTTGCAAAGCCCCTCAGTAAATTAGGATCCTTCATCCCATTAAGCCAGCTCCACAAAAACTTCATTACAAATGTACAGTCCACAATTCTTGGTTTCAATTCTAGCTGCCTATTAATCAATCAGGATCATGTTTTCAAAGGTGCCAGAAGAGAAACACGCTGTATGACACCAAACAGGCTAACAACTGCAGCTTGGGCTGCTTATCTTTACACCCTTAGCTGCTAAAGAGCAGGAGGTAATCGAGGGCACCAACTGCCTACAGTCCTTGGCTCACTGTGCAGTCACTGGAAAGAGGGAAACAGAACATCTGCAGAAGGTGCCCAGGGCTGAACATGTTCCTCTCCATGGTTAAAGAACCATATGGGGATAAAACCTCAAGCTCTGCTGAAAGCAGTGGAAAAATTCCCACTGAAATCACTAGACCAGGATTTCATGGTTCAGATTTAATTTAATCATGCCATAAACAAAGCCTTTTCCAACAGAATCTGCTCTTCCTTCTAGCAAACTAACTTTGGGCAGAAAACCTTTCTCTTGAGGTTTCAAGATTCACTACATTCTGCTCATTTTTTTTTTTAAGAGATCGCCTCTCCACGACAGCTCAGTCACATTTCATTCTACTAAAACACACCTTCAAAGAAGCCATCTTCATCCATGTCTCCATAGATGTAAATATATTCTCCAGCAGTCAGCGGAAGCTCTGCCTCTGGATTTTCATTAGGTCCATCAAAAGGATTGTAGCTGAAATATTTACAACATGAAGACTTACTTTGCATAGGAACTTTCACAGCAACGCATCCAAGCCAGCATGTTAGGTCAACTTACAACACCCCACGACTTCACCCACCGTTTGCAAGCAGTAAATTCCCCCAGACAGAAGTCAAGACTCTAGGTCACAGTTTTATATACGACTAATAACATATTGCTCCACGTTCAAATAGCACCTAGGAACAGCTGTAACATCTAAAGGAACAGACCAGAGTGACTCAAGAAAGCGTTTAAGAAAAGCTGGGAATCGAGCGTCTGCTGCGTTTCCGAGTCTACCAAGTAGGTAAGCTGTCAGATTTTGCATTTCTCAAACAGACATCCTTAAATTCACCTGCACCCATAACTATTTTATGCAGATAGTTTTCTACATTTCCTACATTTAATAGTTTTGACCAAAAAAAAAAAAAAAGATTGAAAATGCCCCCAACTTGTAAGGTACGCTTCACTTGCCATATGACTGTCAGAGACAAGCACAGCACATCAAATTTCCCATGTGTCATTCTAAAGTGTCATTTCAAAGTCAGTTTTTCATCCAGCATCCTATTAAAAGAAATGTTTCACACAGTGCTGTTCACTAAATAATGAGCTCGCTTCGGTTTTGTTAAGCTGAGCACATTGGATTTGCTTGTGTGGGAAATAACAGATCTCAAAAAATCCCATGGAGGAATAAAATACATGGTCTAACCCACTATCCACAGCCAGCTGGTGAATCCTAGAGAAGAGGGTGAAGTGGGCAGCTCTGAGATAACCTCTCTAACCTCACAGACCACAAGAAATGACCCAGTACCTGTATCGAGCTAAGAACACCTGGAGCTTTGCAGGGCCTTGACTGCCTGGCTCTGGCATTAGAGAGATGCTGTCAACATCCAGTTCTTCCATTTCACTTGCAGTATCCACCTGAAAACATTAAAGATGAAGGATGTGATATGGCCCAAATCATAGTAAAGGAACATTCTGAGGGTTCAAACATCAGAGAACAAGTCCTCTAAGCACAAAGGACCATCTGGAAGAGTGACTTTTAAGGTGAAGTTGTAGTATTAAGAGGCAACAGCTCCAAGCTGCAGCTTCAGGGGTTCCAGTCACACATGAAGAAAAACTCCTTCCCCAGGAGGGTGATGCAGCCTTGGGACAGGTTCACACTGTGATGGGGATTCTCCACTCTTGATGAACTTCAAGCCTCAGCTAGGCAAAGTCACGACCAAAAGAGCAAAAGCTGCCTCCCTTGCCATCACCCTCAGCCCCACTCACAGCACTGCTGCACCCTGAATTGTCACATCAGGTGACATAGCAGAGAGCATGAAAGACTGCTGGAATGAACACTACAATACTACATATGACCTGCTGGGGAGAAGAAGCAACAACCATCTGTGGGAACTTGGTGATACAAAGAAAGCAAGCCTATTAATTTCATCCCTCTGCTAGCACAAACCCAGTATCTCTTCATGGTTTTTTTTTCACCAAGTAAAATTATAATACCTAAAAGCACCAGCAAAGAAGTTTGAGCCCCTCATCCACAGCTCAAAGCCAAAAATAGTCTGGACACAGTTCCTCAGCGTGTTAAAAATAATAGTTTGTGGCCTTTGTGTGTTTTAATGGTAGCTGAGATGTCACAAGGAAGCTTAGCAAGAGCTTTCCCACACTTCCCACCAATTGACATCCCCACCCCACTCCTTCCCCAAGCTCCCCGTGCTCGTCTGCCAGTGGGTCCCTCACTGGGGCACAGCCATATGTTCAAACGGGCATCACAGACATGGCTTTTCATTTCTCCTACAGCTTTTCTCTTGATTTTCCCCCATTTTCTTCAGGCAGGCAGGAGGGAATGGACACAACATTACTGGTGCTCTCAGCAACACATTTATTCCCTTGTGGTCAGAAGGCACAGGCTGCAGAGAGGACTCCCATACTGACCTCTGGAGTTGGGCAAGATTTGGGACTGTTCTGCATGGATTCTGATTTTGAAGAGTTTGACTGAGACTCCCCTTTCTTGGCTTGTTTCTGAGAAGTGGTGGCAGCAACTGGGGAGCCAACAGCGGCATCAGGCGCCCGCTGTGATGCCTCCAACTCATCAGTCCCTTCATTGTGAAGTTTCTTTGTGCTCTGGTGAGCAAGCAGTCCAGGAACAGTCGATTCTGCAAGAAAATAATCTGTCCATTACTTCTCACCACAGGCAGAACAGGAGATCAGCAGTGAGCAAACACCCTGGAGAGCAGCTCAGCTCTCTCAAAATGGGACTCATTTAACAGTGCAACAGAGCGGGCACCCTGGGTGCTCTTTGGTCAGAGAAATGCCAAGTTCTCTTTCTGACTACGAAATGAACCAAAGGTATTTAGGAGGGATAAGAGCCAGACATCCCCAAAGTTAACTAAGGATTTGCATTATTTCCTTTACACCTTCCCATTTACACAAATAGCAACTCATGTGGCAAAACATTCGCAAGCATCCCAGCAATTACCTTTCTCCCACTGGGGCTGTGGTGTGGAGCTGCACAGAGCAAGAGGAAGCTCAGAAGTCACCAGTGTGGAGGTGAGAAGGTCAATTTTCCCAGTTTGAAGCCGGAATTGTTTGAGTTCCTGAGACAGGAGGCTGAACTGCTCTGTTTGACTGCGACACTGGTCTTCTAGATCTTTCACCCGGGCCTGACAGAAGAGACACAAGGTGAGGCACAAACCCGTATCAAAACCACCAGTGAGGCTTCAAATAATGTTTGCCAGTGCTGCATCTTTTCAGTGGGGCTCAGATTCCAAGAACCTAAAGGTGTGTCCTGCCCAGGAACTGTCATTAGGAACTGGCAGCTCTGCACCTACAGGATCTTTGAAAAGCTGAGACTCATCATCTGCAAGGAGCCTGACTGCAAACTCAACTCAGAACTACTCCCGAAATGCTGGATTTAAATTTTAATATTCAAGCCCTGCACAAGACCAGATGAGATGTGTCAAAGATAAATAAGCCTTGAAAAGAAAAAGATTCAAAATGCTTTGCGTGTTTATGGAAGGACTAAAATCACGTCTTGAAAAGGAATTGCTCTCCCAATGCTCTGTCTCATCCACCACTCCAGAGACTCCAGCAAGCTCCCAAAACCCTATCCTGGTCTCTCCAACATTCTGGGCAGGACTTCCAATTGTTCCTCCAGGTCTTGGCTCCTCCAGGCACTATGAAGGGGAGAGAGCACCAGCATCCTGGCCTGTGCCACAGAACATTTTTTTGATGCAGACAGCCCACAAACTTTGTCACCAGGTCCTACAGGGATGACTTGCTCCAAAAAATGCATGTTGAGCATGAGAAAGCTACATGTCAGCCAGACAAGATGTGGGGAAGCCCTGGGGATATGCTGTGCAGAGGGAAGGACATATTCCTAGTGGAAAACTATCTGTTTTTTCTAGTATTCACTTTCTACCATCTCTAAATCTTCCCATTCCAAAATATTTCCGAGTCCTGGCTGTCCTTACACCCCCCCTACATAACACCCATCTATAGGCACATCAATCCCCAGGAGAATTCAGTGGCTCTTTTCCCCTCTTCCACCACGCAACAGCTGACTGGCTTCCTAGGCAGATATCCTGTGTGGATCCTGCTCATGCACTTCAGGTGGTAAGTAACCAAGAGCATTAGTGCCGGATGGGAACACATCACCTCATCAGCAGTTCTTCCACTGAGTTAATGCAGGCAATATTTCATTTGGCCTCTGGCTGAGGCACAGGCTCTGCCTTGCATGAGATTAAATTTGTTCCCTTTTTTCTCTTCGGGCTGAGATCGTGCCAGGCTTTGCAGTCACTCATCTCACCACTCTGCGTAGGTAAGATGCATCAAAGCAGATGACTGCATTGTGCTCTTCCAAATTTTCCATTCTAGAAAATGTTTTTCAAGTGTCTTTTTCTCCTTCCAACTTAAAAACTACATCATGCCTTGAAATATTACGCGAGATGTTTTTTTAGTCAGCTCTAAAAATAACACTTCTGACCTGGAAAAAGCTTTCTTTCTGGTCTCAGAGTCCCACAAAATCCTTCTAGCCCACTCCCTACCAGCTTAGGAGAGTGCAAGCCTTTTTATTGTGACATATCTATTTTAAATATATCAGTTTATCACTTGTTTCCTTCACAACTAGCTGGGTGCTCTCAGCCTGTCAAGGGAAGCCTGGTGAACTCTCTGATGTCTGGCAGGGAGGAACTGTCTCTGAACTCACTGAGAATATCAGATGCCATGAGCAATTTCCAGAAGTGTCTGCATTCTCCACTCGGAGTCACCTCCTTGTTCACTAAGTCATGTTGTACAGGACTCCTCTGCAATCATGTTTGAATTTACTTACAGTTAAGACTTTTCACATAAATGCTTCTCCCCTACGTTAAATTCTCCTGTGTTACATCTTAGTAGAGAAAAGAAACCATGAATAGTAAGAACAGTTGCACTGGATCCAAGTAGGGCTTCTCTAGACCAACATCTGTCCCTGATCCCACCTCGGGATGCAGCCTACAAGAGACAGGTACAGAATGACTGCAAGCCCAGAGAGGGTTTTCCTGTCTTATGTGGAGACCTGAGCCAGGAGATGCATCTGGATACCGTGTTTAACAGCATCATAATAGTACCTTGGTTCTGTACAATTATTAATCCCAGTTTAAATCCATTTATGCTGGTGGCCAAGCCAATAGCCTGGATAATCCACAGTTTAATGCTGAGATACCTCATTAGTCAGGTGTCTTTTTGATCTCTTGTTATTCAAAACAACATACAAACATCCCTGAAGTATTACCACCACATCAGACACAACGTGTACTTCCAGCAGACTACTTGCAGAGATTCACACACAGCTGGGCAAGCAGCAGGTTTCCAGGGCAGTGCTGGGAGGCAGAGGAACAAGGAAGAGGAGCCTAAGGACAAGGCCAGGAGCTGCAGGGCACCAGCAGGAATCAAGCCTCAGACATAGAAGAGATTTGTGTGTCTATGCCCAACCCAAAAGGAGGAGAAAAAGAAGCCTCACACCAGCTGAGACTAAGTAGCATCATTACCAGAAGAGGCTGCAAGAGCAGGGAGCAGAGCTTGGTGGGGTCAGTTTAAACCACCAGTTCAGGAACTTACTCTGATTTTCCACACCAAGCTAGACCCAACCACCACCAGCTCAGCCCTGTCCTCTTAAACACTCTCCTTCTTGTCTGCTCTCTAACACTTCTACAGATGACCTTCCCTATCCAGATGTCCCTTGTTACATTCCTCTGTATGAGAAAGAATGAAAGAATCATGGTTTTGCTAGAAGGGAACTCTACAGATCTGCAGTCCCAACTTCTGCTCTCAGCAGAACTAACACCAACAGGATTAAAGGAACACCCATAACTGCACAGAGATGTGGGTGCTACCTTACAGGAGGTGGGTGTATCCCAGTAACATCCTTCAGCTGTTTCCAATTCCTTTCCTAAAAGCTCCCAACACTGGACTTCCCTTTTTCACCAGATCTGTGAATTAGGCTGACATTTTTTTAAATCACCCTCTCTCAAACACTGCATTTCCTGCCACAACAGACAACCCACCACCTCTGCACAGCCAGGGCTGCCTGTCACTTAACCTCCCCATCACTCACAAGATCTTCTCAGTTTTTTACAGTCAGATCTGAAGGTGGCCATTGAAAGTAGTTTTCTATCAGCTACAGAACCATATAAGCCTTCTCTCCAAATCACTTGTGAATAAGCCAGCTAGCACAGCTCCCAGACTAACTTCATCAGTTACCACCTCTTCTGTAAAAACTACTCTTCAAAATCTCTGCTTCTCATCTTCCAACCAATTACCAAGCCAGTGGGACCCATCTTTTTCTCCACAACACTTTAATTTGCAATGATGCCACCACTGCTTTTGGGTTTTGGAGTAACCAGTTCACTCTAGGACTGCAAGTAGCTCCCAAAAGGCCTTTGTGACACGTGGAGAAGCTGGACCACTCTAAAAATCTGGAAATGCCAAAAAAATAAAGCTCCTAATTCTAACTGGTCAAGAAAGCAAAGCATATAAACAGAAAAGCAGCTGCTCCATTGAACTCATAGTGGTAGCTCCTTTAATTACATTTCTTTCTTGGAGGTGACACTCTTGCAATCATTTCCAGAGTATAGTTAAAACAAGAATATCAAACAAATGTCAAAGGCAGGACAGAGGAGAAAAATGTCCTGTTTGACAGGATTATAGCAGTACCTGCATGCAATCCAAAGTACTCTGGTAGCAAGAAGAAAAGCAAAAAAAAAAAAAGAAAAAGAGACATAAAACCAGATCAGCAATTACACTGGCCAAAACCCAACAACCTGCCAAAGATAACCCAGCCTCAGTTTGAATGAAATTGTTTTCTACTCAACTTACAGTGTCTGCCTTGTTTCACACCAAGATTCCCACCTCATTTCCAGCAGCACCTGCTTGCTAAACAAAAGCCAAATTCCACACACCAAATGCATGAATATGAGAACCAGGCACTTTTTGAGGGCCTCCAAATCACAATATGCTTTGAGCAGAAGCTGCCCCATTTGTCATCACACCTAACCCAACTCTCTGGCAGCCACTAAATCACCACATCAAGTTCCAGGTTTTGGTGCTTTGCCTTTGCAGCTCCAGGAATCCACAGCCAAGATTTTCACCAAAGTCATCCTGATAAAACACTGAGATAATGCAAGTCAAGCCCAAAACAGTGCCCATCACATGTCAGGCTGCATCCTCAGACTATGTGCCATCATGGCAAAATGTGTTCTGTGCAAGTGTCAGAGCACTCACAGAGCTGGTCCCAGCCTACAAAAAGGGACAAGGGAGCTGCCTCAAACTTATGTTCAGGCAAAGGCCACATTTCTCCTTTTTTTCCCCCCTGATAAAAAGCATACAGCACATATACACAAAAGAAATTTCAAATCACATGGACACAAGTATTATTCCTCCTTGCAGGTGATCCTGGAAAATGGAGCAGGCAGATCTGAAGCTGGTTATTTAACACAATCCTGAAAGAGCTGTTGGGCACGTCCTGAATGAAATAACCTACGGACTGAGCAGGCCAGGACTGAATCCCCAAAAACTTTGGCCCCAGAAACAACTCTACCAGCACAATTAATATTTATTGAGGGCAGCAACATGCTGCATCCAATCAAGATATTAAAATATTTTGCTTAAGAACCAACAAAACCCAGGGTACAAGAAAACTGACATTTAAGACAGGAAATACCAAATCTGCAGCCACTAATCCATCTTCTTCTGTCTTACCTCTAGAAGCTGTACTGCTCCTTCATGTTCTCTTTTTGCCTCTGCCTGCGCCTACAAAGAAATAAGAAATGGGAGTAAATAAGAAAGCAGCCTGCCTAAGTTTACTTCTACTGTCATCACCACCTGGATAGACCATCATAGATTTAAAACATTGTTTAGTCTTTGGACAAACAGCAGTGAGAGATCAGAACTGTTGTTCATGAGAAAAGCCCTTCACTCTCCCCAGGTAGCAGAGTTCACCTAGACACAGACATCCTTCCCTGGTTTATTTTACCCTGTAAACTCCTGTATACCTGCTCCATACACTGCATTTCCAAGGAAACAAGGTGCACAAGTCCCATCGCTTTCCAGAGACTGAGAGTAACATGTGCATTCTCTCCCAGCCTGCATACCTGCTGCAAGCGTCTGACTTCCTCTTGCTTCTCCTGCAGGACTAGCAGCGCTTCCTTGTGCTCGACTTCCAGCTGCTGCCTTCGTTCAGCCACATTTCTCATGTGCTGCACAACAATTCAGAGAGAGATGAAGAGTGACATTACTGAAACACTGCCCTGTGTCCTGTCATGGGCCACGAAGCCAACACATGGCCTGTATTTCGTATCGTTAAACAGAAACCTCTTAGTACCACTCAGAGCAACGCAGCCAAAGAAAATCCTTAAATTGATTATAACCACCTTATCCCCCCTCCCACTCAAATCCCTGAAACATCCTTTTTAAAGCACTTCTGCCCATTCTGGAAGGCCATGTTCCAAGGATCTTGCAGAAGCAGAATTCCCAGTGGAAGCACAGAGACAAAAGAATGGACCAAAAAAACCAAAACAAAGCAAGGAGACAGTGCCATCCAAAAGCACTAAGTGTCTGGACAGTCCTTCCAGTTATGTGGATCCTACTGACCTTCAGCACCTGCTCTAGATTCTCCAGCTTGGTTTGGAGTCCTTGATTCGTCTGAATTACTGAATCCCGTTCCTTAGTAACCAAAACAACCTGCAACTTCAGGTCAGCATTCTCAGATTCAACCTGAAACAGAAAGGATTTTCATTAGCACAGGCATCCTTGTATAAATAACAGAGGACAATTCATCTCTGTATCTCAACAGGTTGTTTTGGAGACCTGCTTTCCACTTGTATCGATACCAAAATGATGACCCTCCTCTCCCTCCTGCTTTCACACGAAACACATACAAGAGGCTGTGTCAGTCCTCAGTGTGAGGAACACTTTCTCTGGACACGCCACGTGTCCCACTAGACTCTTGTGGTTACCATGGGTAGGCAGGACAGAGAGGTACAGAGACGGGCACGTGACCGCTACGCAGCCAGCAACTTAAGAACCCCGTGTGCTAGCAAGATCTTCTCTGCAAAGTTTTACAGAAGCTAATGCTCCATCTGGCAAACAACAATACTGCTTTTTACCTGTCCTGCCCATCCAGCCTTCTCATTCAGCTGCAAGTTCTCTTCGGCCAGTCGTGCATTTTCACTTTGTACCTCCTGCAGCTGGATCTCCTGTCCAGGAAGAGCAGGTGTTACTACACCAAGGCCCTTGGATTAACCCCCCCAAGTTATTCTCTGCTGCTCCTGTTGGCTGATGGTGAAGGATCCTGATGGGCTGCTGCTTGAGGGGTCAGCTGAAAGACTAAATAAACAATCCCAGCCCAGAATTTGTGACCCTGATCAAATTAATCATTGAAGCATTAAGGTTGGAAAAGACCTCTAAGATCATCAAGTCCAACCGTTTACCCAACATCATCACAAGCACTAAACCACGTCCTGAAGTGCCATGTCTACATGTTTTCTGAACAACTCCAGGGATGGTGACTCCACCCCCTCCCTGGGCAGTCTGTTCCAAGGCCTCACCACTCTTTCAATACAGAAACTTTTCCTAATAGTCAATCTAAGCCGCCCCTGGCACAACTTAAGTCCATTTCCTCTCGTCCTGTCGCTGCTTACTTGGGAGAAGAGACCAATGCCCAGCTCATTATGGTACAGATTGAAAGTTCCTTATTTAGATAAGCTGTAGAGAATCCAAGAGAGGCAAGCAACAACCTCCCCTCCTCTTCTACCATTATGCTCACAACAGTAGGCAACAAGACCACTTACCAGTTCTTTGCATCTTTTATGCTTTTTCCTCACTTCGTGCTCAAGGTTTTCACATTTTTTGCGCTTTTTCTTGAGTTCAAATTCCTGCATGGAACAAGCATAAGTGGATCAGCAAGTCCACATTCTTACCACACGTAAGAAATTCAAACCCAGCTTCTCAGCCCCAATGCTCTATTTGCTATTTTCATTTTCTTAAGAAAATCCCTTTGTGAAAAACAACAACAACAATAGGGAAAACAAGGGAGGTTGTTGGTTTGTTGGGTTTTTTTTTAGAAGGTAGTAAAAATCAATCAACATTCCAAGTGAAACAGCTATTCCCTGAGCCTCTCATCTGGAAACAGTTCTCTGCTTCCCACTTGCACAGATTATTCCTATGTGTATAGAATTGGTTGGGGGACAGGATGTGAGGGACAGAAAAGAAAGAGATGTGCAAAATATTCACCTTGAAACACCAGCTGTGCTATCTTAGTTCCTATTCTTATCCAAATGATGTTTAATGGACAAATGACATCCTGTGGTCGTGTACCTGCAGTTCCTCGCTACCTCTCTTGGTTCTTCAGACAGACAAGAACTGCTAAATCTCACTGTGAACTGGAATAATTCACAAGGGATGTATTCCTCACACTACATCCATCCCAGGTTGGTCCTATCCCTTCCCAGTTCAACTAAGACTTAAATCAAACACAGCACAGAATGTACTGGTGTGTTTCTCTCTCATTTTAGTGCCATTCTCCCAGTACCTGGGTGCAGCAACACCCTCCACACAGACAGCCTGGGTTTTCCCACCAACTCCCCAAGTTTCCCACTTCTGCAGTACAGCTGCATCTCAAAAGACTTCAGTCCTCCAAATCTCTGCCTGGAGTGCAACAGGGTGAAAACCCCAAGAAAATGTATAACACTCCTTCACCCAAAATCAGGTTTGCAACTCACCAGCTGCTGTATCTGTTGGCTGCTCTCTTGGTCTGTTATTGCATTTTTAGGAGGGAAATTTTCATGTCCTTCAGAGGCAGGTCCCAGTGGTTGCACACTTGGTTCCACCTGGAAAGCAAGCGAGATGTCAGTGAGCTCAGGGACAGCCAGGACTACAGAGCACATTATGTACACTGAGGTGGAAGAGGCTGCCTGGGAGAGCAATGATCCACATGAAAACCTCTGAACTACACCACTGGGCATGGGGAAAGGTGAACACCACACCAGGGATCTCTCAGCCACCAGATACCTGTGCTGGGAGTCTTCTGGAGCCAAGTGTCATTCAACACAGCTTGAATAAACCACTCACACGTAACAGTGGGCTCCAGAAAGCTCTCAGATTCCCATTTGTGCCTCATCTCAGGTTTCAATAAGAGACATCAGCAACACCTTTCATAGCCCTCTTCAAAGCAATAAAAAGGTGGGACATAGTCAGAAGGGAGAACACCACCCTCATAAACAGCAGAAAGTAGAAACCAGTGAAGATGTCAGAATCCAAAGGCAGGGAAGAGCAGACAAAAAACCCAAGAAATGGAGCATTCTGCCTCAGCTAGTAAAGAAGTTTTTCCTTCTGTTCAGATGGAACCTCCTGGGTTCCAGTTTGTGCCTGTTGCCCCTTGTCCCGTCACTTGGCACCACTGACAAGAGTCTGACCCCCACCTCTTAGCTATTGATCAGTATTGATCAGATCCCCTCTCAGTCTTCTCTTCTCCAGCCTGAAGAGCCCCAGGGCTCTCAGCCTTTCCATCCAAGCCACAGAGCCTTACAATCCCTTGGAAGCTTTCAGACATGCTGTGAAACCAGTATGGAACTCTGGAAGATCCATGCGTAAATGTTTCTAAGACTTGTTGGTTTTTTTTAAACCACTTGGCACACACATGAAGTTTCAAATCTGTATTTTACACCTCCCCTCCAAAATTGTGCTTCCTTGCAAACTGAAGATGTTGCAGGAATGAGGTCCCAAGGAATGCCAGGGGATACCAGCTAAGGTTAGACACTCCCTGCACAAGTACCACGTGCTGAGTCACAAGTCACGCTCTCTTGCAAATACACATGCGAGACAAATTTGCTTATTTGTGATCATTTGCCAGCAAAAAGCTAAACAGAAAAATGACATTCCTAATTACAGACAACTTCCAGAAATTACAGAATTATAAATTTGCCCACGTGGACCTGCTTTCCACCCAAGAACAAAGCCATGCCCCCAGGCATGTGCTCAGATGCTGTTATTTTTGCACAGAACCCAGACTCACCACCACATTAAACAGCTGATAAACGAGACTGGCACACAGCACGAGGAGAGCTGTGACCTGGAGCTGGGCCACCTCATTCGCAACAGGAACTGGAAGATGCTCAACGAATGAGACAGTTGCAAGGAGTCTGTCCAACCAGACAGTTAAAAATCACTGTAGAACAGCTGCTCTCCGCCACCAGCACTACCCACCCAGGGTACCAGGGTACCCACCCAGAGACCCTGCCAAGAGAGCAGGATGGGGCTGTACACCTGATCAGCATCCCCAGCCAAAGCCAAATGCACAACAGGCACAGAAGTACTTGCACTTTGGCAAATAACCAGAAAGTTTAAAGCACGCCACAGAGTAAACTAAAAACGTTGTAGACTTTCTAGAAAGCTCTTCCCTTGCCACCCAGAAAAGCATCATCCTGCCCTACAAGAACCAACATGGTGTTTTCCACCTAACCATGGACCATTCCCTCAGCTGTGTCAGGGCAGCTCTGCACAGCCTCAGGCAGAGCTGGACCAGAAAACGAATGCAGGTTTCCAGAAAAGCAGGGAGGAAGGCTGGGTTTGCTGGCTTGGTTTTAACTCGGATCCACCACATCCCACTGCTCAAGGCAAGCTGCACAGACACGGCTGAAGGGGCAGTAGGAACAAGCAGCAGTGAACAGGAAGCTGTTTGCATCAGCACCACCACTGAAAGAAATCCCTGCTAAATTATGATCTGTCATTAGAGATAAGCATCACCCCAAAACCTTAAATAAAGAAGCAGAGAAATCAGAAGGCGAACAAAGAAACGGGATTTTCTAAGGACACTCAGAGGAGAAATTTGTTCTTTATACTCCGAGGAAGTTCTCTGAAAGCTGGGGAGTGCTGCCCTGACACGCTGTGCTGGGGAGCGGGATAGAAGACCAAAATCATTGCTTTTTAGTTACGATTACTGTCCCAAGAGCTGACTTCATCCTCAGCTGTGCCTGCACAAATACAGCCCATTGAGCCCGGGGTGTTCTGAGCTACAGGTTTCAGCTAAGAGACAGGCAACAGCCTCCTTGCTCCCCCTTCGCTACCACTGTCGGGTTTAGTCTTGTTGATGTTTATCAGCCAGAAAAATCTTTTGACAACGAGGATGGACTCTCCTGAATCAGAGAAATAAAGAACATCTGTAAGAAAGACCGTAACACACGTTCTTGTCGGACAGAATCTGTCAGGTCAGTTGAAAACCAAGGTACAGAAGGTCCATCTTGAGGAACACAAGGGCAGAGCAGAAGGGGGAATAAAAGAAGGGGGAAAAAAACCCCCAAGCCTGTACATCCCTCTTTATCAGGGAGGTGAGGGGCCACCAGGGCAGAAATCGCAGACTATGAAGAACAGAGCTGAAAATCTCTCCGACTGAACTGTCTGCAAGCACTGTGAAAGCCAACAAAACAAACAGTAACAAATCACCAAGATTAGACAATATTCACCCAAGGGTTAAAAATTCCCCCTTCGGCAGGAACTAAATCTCTCACTTAAGCAGCACTGAACCAAGGCATGCCATGTGTCACTCCTCTGACGCTGCCTTCATACAAAATAACTGGAAGGTGACAAATGTCAAGCTTTAAGAGTGTTCCAGTGGAGATCTGTGGAAGCACAGCCCAGTACATTTGATAACCTACTCTGGGGAGACTTATAGAAATTGCAACAAAAGATTATGCAGATACTTAAAAAAACCCACCCAACTAAACTTATATTGGAAAAAAAACCTAAACCAAAACAAACAAAAAACCCACAAAAAACACCCCAACACCAAATTCAAACAAACAAAACCAGGAAAAAAAAAAACCCACAGAACAAAAAAAACCCAGCAAACACACTCACAAATCTGTAAATCTATAAAGAGTTTTTCTAAGGCGTCAGCAAGCAAATGGGTGAGGGAGATCCAGGAGCTATGGATCTATTTGGGTGCTCTGAACACATTCAGCTTCAGTGCTTTGAAAGGCTTCTGCAGACACAGCCTGCACTGGGTGTGGGGGAAGGTTTTTCTCTTGGGTAAATACCTAGTGAAAACGAGACGACTAACAGTACTCCAAGTACTGATATAGCAAAGAGACAAACGGTGAAGAGAGCGTCATGACACGGCGAGATTACACTGGGCCATCAGATAAATGATGTTTTAATAGAACCCAGCTTAGACAAAAAGGCAAAGAGATCTATTGGGAAAGGAAGAGAAAACTTCATTATGCCACCACATAAATCAATGACACAGTGCCTGGGATACTGCACGTGGTGCTGCTTCCCCCAACACAGAAACGACGGAGAAAGTGTACAAAGGAAGGAGACAAAAGATAATTAACAGTGAATAATGGAAGAGGCTAGAAAGAAACAACAACCACAAAACAACAACAAAAAGGCAGAAGAAGAGGGGCCTATAAACTCATGAGAGACTTGAAAAAGACAAACAAGGAATGAATATTCAATACATCTTCTGTAAGTGCTGGGGAGCAATAAATAAGAGCAGTTGGTGGGAGTTTGAAGGGAAGATAAGCAGCCCGTCCTCAGCCTACAGATGTGAAATGGGGCCACAGGACACCGCAGGGACTGAAAACCTCGGGCAGAGACCGGCTGACTCCACACCAGACAAACCCACCAGAGGCAGCAAAGCCCACGGTGCTGCCCCTGGCTCAGGAAACCCACAAACCCCCGGAGCTGGGGGGCACCGGGGCCCCCACCCGCCGCCAGCCCGGGCCTGCGGGCAGCCCTGGAGGCCTCTGCCTGCCCCTCACCCCCGGCCCGGCCCCGGCTCCCGAAGCCGCCCACCCGGCCTGGCCCACACCTCGGCCCCCACGTCGGGCTGACCTCCTCGGCCGGCCCCCGGCCCTCTCACCGCGGCCTCGACCTCCTTCCTAGAGGATTTCGCTCCCGAGCGCCGCGGAGAAGCCCCGCTGCCTTACCCCGCAGGCAGCGGAGGCCCCGGCGGGCCCATCCCAGCGGCCCGGGAGCGGCTCGACCCCTCCGTGTCTCAAGCACTACCCGGCGGGGCCTCGAGTTCGCCCTCCCCGGCCCCGGCGCCGCAGCCGCCCCCGGCCCGGCCCCCGGCGAGGGGCGCGGCGGGAGGACCCGGCCTTACCTGCCGGCTGCGCGGCCGCCAGCGGGGAGGCGGCGCCCTGGGGCGGCCCGGATTGACCGGGCGGTACCACTGCGGCGGGGGGAGGCCGCGGGGCCGAGCCCTGAGCATCTGTACGGCCGGGCCCGGCCTGCCTCGGGGCTTCGCCTTGGCTGGAGCCATTGCTCCGGGGGAGGTGGGGGACGGGGCCACCCCTGGCAGGAGATGGACTCACAGCGTTGTTTCGGTTGGAAGAGACGTTGCAGATCATCCAGCCCAACCGTTAAACCAGCACTGCCAGGGCACCACTAACCCATGGCCCTCAGCACCACATCTCCACGGCTTTGAAACTCTTCCAGGGATCATGGGGACTCCACCACTGCCCTGGGCAGCCCCAGACAGCCCTTGATAGCCCTTGTGGAGGAGAAATTGTTCCTCAGCTCCAACCTAAACCTCCCTTGGTGCAACTTGAGCCCTTTTCCTCTTCTGTCACTTGTTCCTTTGGAGAAGAGCCCGACCTCAGCTGGCTCCAACCTCCTGTCAGGGAGCTGTCAAGAGCCAGAAAGTCTCCCCTGAGCCTCCTTTTCTCCAGGATGAAAAACCCCAGGTCCCTCAGCTGCTCCTCACAAGACTTCTACTGTAGACCCTTCATTGCCCTTCTCTTGACACGCTCCAGGCCTTCAATGTCCTGGGAGTGAGGGGCCCAAAAGCGAAGCCAGGATTTCAGGTGCAGCCTCCCCCGTGCCCCATACAGAGGTACAATAGGGATGTGGCCTCCCTGCCACCACTATGGCCATGCATGCCCATCACTCACCAGTTCAGGAGTCTGATTCTCCACAAACACTGAAAATGTTTGTTTTCTTAAATGAGGGTAAAAAAAACCCAATAAAACAGGGGTTTCCTAGGCTGGAAAACACAGTGCAGGAGCCCCGTGATGGGAAAATGAGCAGGACCAAGCCCCTGGTGTGGCTCAGTGTCCCTGCTCTGGACTGAGCTGCCAGCACCATCCACGTACCCCCATGAGACCTGGCGCCTGAACTGGTTGTTTTAGAAACCATCACAGCACCTGTGAACCACAGCACTCACATAATCTTTAAGAAGCTTCCTAAGAACAGTCACTAATTAATTAAACAGCAAAACTTTTCGATTGCTGACCCACTTGTCTCACCTCCCTGTGCGCTTCCCCTGCAAGCACCGTGTCTCCCAGGCGGGCCTCCTTCGCTGGAGGTGAACCTTTGATGCGGGTATTTAGTGTTGGTAGGGGTGGTCTCAAGCGCGCGGCAGCTCTTGGCAAAGTGCTGCCCGAATTGACTTTAGAGGAACGTAGACACTCCTTGAAATTCTTCAGCGCGATCTGTCTCTGCAGCCGCAGCACCTCTCGCTGGGATTCCCGCAGCAGGCGATCGAACTCGATGACGTTCAGGCAGCGAGGGTCATCCTGGGGGAAAAGCAAATGCGACACCGCGTCCCTGACAAGCTCTAAAAGGCAGTCAACAAGATTGGTGTGTGTGGGGGTGTGTGTGTGTGTGCACCATTTAACATGCAAACTCCTTCCTGAGGAGAACCAGGTAATGGAGCACACAAAGATTTCTGTTTCCTGGATCTCTGAAGCTTCAGCAGCAGTCACTTCGCATCCCTTCTGTCAATATGTTATTCCTCCCACAGATAAAAACTAGCCTGGAATGCTTCTGCAGCTGCCCCAGCGCAAAGGAAAAGGGCTTTTCGAAGCGTGAGCTTTCCCGGCGCTTGCCAGCAGAGAGCGTGTCAGGATAATATAATTTCATTTCCTAGCTAAACAAGAGCCTTGGCTGGTCTGCCTCCTTGATGTGGGTGCTGGCATTCTCTGCAGCCCTAACGGTGGTTGGGGCTTTAAATGCTGGAAAGAATGAAGAATACTCGGGATTTGTTCAGTTCTCACTCAGGATAATGTTTGGTTTTCAAACATTCTTGATTTCTACCCTCTTCAGAGACAGCACGTGTGGATAGGCTCCTATCTTTAGCACCAAAGGCTCACTCCCATCCACTCCAGGCCCCAAACCAGCAGTTTTTGAAGGCAACCAGTGCAATCCTACTCTCACAAAACCGGTGAGAATATGTCACCGGCTTGTTTAATTCTTCAAAGGTTTTCAGATTTCAGGAAGCTGAAGAAACACGTACCTGCATGTCCCTACACACGTACAAAAGCCGGTTGTGAAAACCTGTCTTTACAAATATGCTGCTGGAGGAGACATTGCTCATTCCCCTGGAAAGCTCCTAAGCCAGTGAATTCAACGCATAGTTGGTATCCAGGACAAATTTAATCTGCTTCCCTGTTTGCTTCTTATTTGCCCTAAAAATAGCGTGTGCTTTATAAATACAGCTTGTGTAGAAAATGGTGGTTACTCTCACACTACAAGGGGGAAATTGAGGCAGCGTTACTGGGAACTAGTTACAGATTCAAGAAGCAGGCAGCTGGGTCTCCTCTGTGCCAGCCCCATGTTCAGGCTATCAGGGTAGTAGTTCTTTAAACAGAATTGTCTGTGGCTCTGTATAAAAATCTCCCTTCCCCCACCAAAAAAAGGCAGCTATTCCCAACAGACAGCCTCTGAAGCCTGGGGGAGACAAGGGAGGAGATAAAAAAGCTCAGTCCTCCGCTCACAGTTTCTATGATACACGTCCCCTGCAGCTGCCGTGCTGTTCCCTGCAACCTCTCGCTTCCAAGAATCCACGCCGCAAGAAATTGCAGCCTGGTTTTAGTCTGCGACTGGGGTTTGGTTGGAAAGCCCATCACTGGAGCACGATCTCAGGAAATCATTTTACCCCATCCTAAATTCTCTGACTTTGCAAAACAAGGCCAAGGCTCTCACAGCCCCACGTGCAGGGTGTCTGTTCTACCACTGGGAAGGAACTGAACGGATCCATTTCAGAGCTACTGAAAAAAAGTGGTGCTGATTTAAATACCCTAGATTAAAACTGATTTGGTTACAAACTCCAAGCGTGCACATAATATCTCTGCCTATAAACCCCTTCATTGGCATAATGCATTTTGCATGCTGCAGACAGATTAGGTGAATTTTGAATTTTAACTAGCTGGAAATTAAAATTTAATGAGCGGCTTGCTTGGAAGAGAAATAGGAAAAACAAGATCAGACAGAACGATCTCCTCTCTCGCTCTCTTCTCTGCGGATTCCCTGCTCGTGTATCGACGCCTCGTGCTACTGGTGCCTCGGCAGTCCCACGGACAGACGGTCTCACCTCCTGAGCCAGGATGGTCACCCTGGCCCTAGCAAGGCTGAATTCATTCACCCTGAGGATCTCCCCCCTGTGTATTTCCTTGGCCAGCCATGAATCTCGTTCACCCGCCTTTGTCACATTCCTCTCCAGTTTGTCACTCCTGTCCCTGGCAGATTCAGGTTGCCCAGCGTGCTCTGCTAGGAAAATCAGAGTGCTCTGCAAAGGGTCTGTTCCCACTTCTGGGGGAGGCTGCGATGGGAAAGCAGGAGGACAAGAAGGGAATTTCTTCTTGGTGACACCACAGAGTATAGTCAGACCTGGAAAACTTTCTCCTGTGACTTAATGCCAGAAGGGATCAGTGGGGCAGCCTGTACCAACAGGAAACCCCCGATTGCTTGTCCTGGGGAGGGACAAGGTGTCCCTCCACGAGGGAAAGACTGAGAAGCTGCCTTCAAACCCGTAGTTAAAATGAACATATGGGGAGGTCAGGGACAAAAACAAAGCTGCCTTCAGCGAGGAAGTATTTGTCACCTAAATATCATGTCAATAGGGTACGTAGAAATGTAAGTATTCACTCAGCTCAGCTGGGTGTAGGAACATAGGGTTGCATTTGACCATGAGACAGGGAATCCAATGCAAGCCTGAGCATTACTGAGCTTCTCCTGAGTGTTTATCAGCTGACCTAAGCTGAAAACGTCCAACTCATGAACAAAAGATGATGAGCTGAATTATTCCTTTTTTATCCTATCCTTTATATCAACAAGTTCTGCGCTGGCGCTGAGGGGAACGTAGGACACCAGTCCAGGTACAGGCAGCAACACTGTAGATGGTTTCACAAACACCTACCCCTGTCTAATGATCTGTGCTCTTAGTCAAAATCATACAAGGATGCAGCTGGTTATCACCAGCCTCGTGGTGGCTGTGAGCACTCAAAGCTGCAGCTCAGGACAGGGGATTTAAACTGGTTCTTGGGAACGTGCTTAGTTGGCTTACTTTCTAAAGAAACACTCTAAAAGGAGGTCCTGCTTCACCAGCTTGCTTGAAGCTTGGCACTGTGAAAAGTCATCCTGGATTTGTGGCTTCTTGGGATTTTCCAAGGGGAGAGTTTTAGCTGCAGTCGAAAGTGGCAGCTCAGACCCACAAATTCACAAAGGGACAACGGAGATGTCCCTCAACACACAGTTCTAGAGGGGTCCAGACCCCATCTCTGCTACACTCACACCCAATGGCCCTCATATAAATCACCCCCCAAATGCTCTCTGTTTGCAGTCTGCAACCAATAGCTCTCACAGGGGGCCTGGTTCCCATCACTGTTGTTGCACTGCTTGTCCCCAGCCACGGAATGACGTCCCAGAAAGTGTCTCACCTTCCCTGCGATGAGTTTAGCTTGCAGCTCCCGGCACTCCTGCTGCAGAGCTTCGATCTGCTTGTCTTTCGCCAGGAGAGCACTGGCTTGCTCTGTCAGGTCTTTAGCACGCTGGCGGGCAAAAGCTTTTTTACACAGCTCCAGGCTGGAGCCTTTCAGAGGCACGGGAGCAGTTACCTACACCAGAGAGAGCAGTAAGGGAGAAAGCCACGTGTGTTGGCATTCGTTACCCACCACCCCATCCCCCCAGACAGCCGTCAGCCGCGGAGCGCTGGCAGAAACGCAGCTGTGCCTCAAAGGACAGCCAAGCAGACAGAAGAGCCGGACAGAGCTATGGAAAAGTGGGACGAAAGAGGAAGGGCTGGATGGAGATGTGGGTCAGGGTAGCGTGGGAAGGAGAAGGTGCTCAGCAGATGAGGTGTAGTCAGCACAGGGGGCTGCAGGCAGGGCAACAGCCAGTGGAAGGAGGAGAACCAGGATGAAGGCAGAAAGACAGAAGGCAGCAGGAGGGAGAAGAGGAGATGAGCATGGGAGCAAGGATGGAGATGGCCAAACCAGGAGAGAAGTGGAGCTTCTGTGGGATTCCAGGGAAAGAGACCTTTAGCAGCAATGGGTGGAAGATACAGGCTAAGGGAGAGGCAAGAGGGTGCCCAGCACAGCTAGGGGAGGACTGGGAGATATTCAGCAGGAGAAGCAGTTCAGGTCTGCATGCTCCCTTCAAGGCTGGGCAGAGGCCTTGGGCAGGAGCTGAGGCTGCCTGGCTGCAGTGTCTCAGATTCCCGTGCCCAACATGCACCCCCATCCCTGGGGCCAGCTCTCACACTGGGTACCAGCACCATGAAGCTGGACAAAGGGGAAGCTCACACCTTTGGGCAGGGAGGCCAGATCCAGTCCTTGGGTTTATAAAAACCTGCCTCTCCCTCTCCAGCTATTCTCATCTGCACAAAGCCTAACAATTTGACTCTCCCCTGCCTGACCAGGAGCCATCCTTCCATCATCCTCTGTGCAAGCATTTCCTCCCCAGATCTTCGTGAGCATCTCACCCACATGTGAACATGCTGGTCCACAGGACCTGAGTAACAGGCGCTGAAGGAAGCTACTGTCAGATTAACCCCAGCTCCTCAGAGCCCCTTCTCTGGGCGTGCAGCTGCCTGGTCCTGCCTCCAGCCCACCCTCCACGAGCCTCAGCCATCCCATCCAAGCACTTTCTGTTGTTGAGAGACCTGAGCCTGCATAGGAGCCCAACAAGTCACTTCTCCCAGGGTTCGCACAGGTTTTAGGCTGTCACCACCCCGAAGTTTAACTCGGGGAGAAAAATAAAACAGCAGTTGTACAGTTGCTGGAGGGTCTGACCAGCTGTTGGATTTGTATCAAATGATTTCTCTTAACATAGTATCTGACAAGTCCATCTGGCAGCAACTGTTGCCCTACAAGCACCAAAACCCTGTGACAGCCGGGCAGCATGGTGCCTGGGGACAGAGGACAGGCAGTGCCAGGAAACCCCCCTATACCTTCTCTCCAGCAAAGCTTTCACTTCCTCCTTGCTATCCTAAAGGCCTCGAATTCCCCATCACAATCCCTGGGTTCCCTCCAACGGAAGAAATCTTTTGCCTTTAGTCCACTGCGATTAAGAAGCTCATGCAAGAGCTTGTGCCCAAAATCCCACATGCTACGGCCATCTCCCACCACTCCTGCACCGTGTCAGATACTACAGGGTTTGCAACAAGCTGCTGTTGGGTTGGAGAAAGCAAAAACCCTGTGGCTTTCACAGCAACGCAAGCAAGGTGTGGATGGGGCCGAGCAGAGTCTCTCACCCCTTCCTGTTTTGCTTTACCGCACTCCTTTTCTTACTCAAGTGCTTCCTGTTTCTTTTCAGTGAAGTTAGACAAATTATTTTCATGACTTGAACAGGGAAAGCTGACCTAATCACCTTCAACTAACACCGTATGATAGGTCACTGCATTTGCAGCAAGAAACCAAGCAGGAGGAAACTGCCCAAAGCCCTCTGCCCGAGCAGAAGCAGCTGGTGATGGCTGGGTGTTGTGATTCTTGCCCTGCTGCTGCCGTGCAAAGCGTGTTTGCTGTAGGTTTAAGAAAAGGGGAAAGAAGAGGCCTTTCTAGCTCAATAGAAATAGCAAGTGAGAAGTCCTGTTGATGAGATGCTCTCACAGCAGCAAGGAGCCCCTGCACTCACAACTTTGAGGTTTGCCTCCTGGAGTTTCCAAGCTCTCTCCTCCAGGCGCTTGGCAATCACCGCCAGCTCCGCGTTCTTCCTCTTCAGGTGCTTCACCTTCTCCTCTGTCTGGGGGAAGCAGCTCCTGCGCTAGATAACAGAAGGAGAGGTTGGAGGTGAAGCCCTGACTCAGCTCAAAGATGTGTACGGGGGGTGTTGGGGGAAGCCAAGGTCCCTGGCCAAGCCTGACCCACTCCGTGGCCACAGGGCTTTTCCCAACCAGGGCTTGGCCTGTTCTCATATAACTATCCCAACAATTACACACCGGCCTCTACTCTTGTTGCCTCTCTAGTCACTGAAGCCCCTGTTTTTCCCAGTATTCTGGTTAATGTGGCCCCTCGGCCCACCCCAGGCCATCCCTCATGGTCCCTCTCCATCCACAATGTACTCATTGCAAGCTCTGCCTTTGCCAGCTGGGACGCAGCACACCTCCAGCATCAGTCTATTCTGGCCGCCCACCCTTTGGGCTTTCATTTCCAAAGTCTCCTCAGTTTATTTCCCCAGGGTTACAGGACTCAACACCTCACTGGATTTGTGCTGCACCACCACTAAACGCTTCGCTCTCATCCTTTCTCTCATGACACCAAAGCATGAGTTGGGCGGAGTGGGAGAAAGCAGCAAAGGACTTTATGCTGTTTGCAAAGCAAATTTCCTTTTTCTTCCTATTGATTCTATTCGCTCTTAATCCCCTTTTATTTGTTATCTGTCTGTTTTGATAAGCTGCCTCTTGCTGATGGCTCGTTCTCTCAAGGTTGTACCCAGATGTGTTGTGCTGTCTTTTCACATCAGCAAAACTGTCAGGTCAGCTGATCCTTCCAATTATTTTCCTCTCTACCCCCACGAGATCCCACCATGAGCGCTCGCTGCTTTCACAGCTTTTCTTCAGCCAGAAGACCAAGGCTGATTGTTTGAGAGTAAGACTTGAGAGCTTACACTATAGTGCTCTGCCAAAATCCAGGTGACTGATAAGGGATAACCCCCCCTCCCCCCCCAGTGTGCAGGTCATACTGGATTTATGCTTTTAGTGTAAGAAAATTATCTAAAATATGCATTTTGACTTTGGTGATATAAATATGAAATGCTGAGCAATCAAAATTTCTGGGGCCTGGGATGGCAGCATCCTCAGGCTGCGGGGCTGTGCAAGGGGCTGATGCTCTCCAGGGAGGATGCAGGAAAGGACCATCACCTCCTTGTATTTCCTGAGGGTCCTGGCTGCCCCCCATGGGCCTGGGGAGCCACGGATAGGTGAGTGGGGCAGAATATGCTGCCCAGGCTGTGACAGCCTGGCTTGGCTTTGGGTGCTGGTGGCGCAGCTGGGGAGGAGCCAGGTGCTGAGCACCCATGGGAGCAGGGGGCAGTGCTGCACTGTCACCCAGAGCTGAGGCTGAGTGAATCAGTGTTTCTGCTTTTCCATTTAAAGAAAAAACAAGAACTTCCCCCTCCCCTGCCCTCAGCTCACTGCTGCCTTGCTCTCCACTTGTTCTCACAGGCAGCTGCATTGAAGCCTCTCGTGGTTCAATGGCGGAGAGGGCAACAGAGGGTCCTGCTCAAGCCAACAACGGGTGCAGTGCAAAGGCACCCACGGGACCCAAAGCACCCAGGCCCCTTTTTCCCTTTGGCCCTGCCCAGGCAATCGCGTGTGCCGGCATCTCTTGAAGTCGGCAGCAGACAGCAGCTTGCCCCAGCCGGGACTCCCTCCTCATGGAGCATCCCACTCTGGTCCAGCACCCAGCCAGGGTGCGGGATGAGGCCACATCCTCTGCTCACCAGCAAGCTGTTCTCCTCGGCCAGGCTGGAGCAGCGGTGCCGCAGGTCCTCCAGTGCACTCAGGAGCTTCGTGTTCTGGCTCACGAGGAAGCCGTAGTCAGCCCCGCTCTGCAAAACAACATGGGAGAGGCAAGGCAGGGGTTTCACCTGCCCAGGACGAGGGGCAGAGGGACTGCAGCTGCCCTCCCACCCTAGCCCAGCAGCAGGAGCCTGGCAGGATCAGGGTGCAGGCAGCAAAGGGCAAGCTGGGATAGGGAGGCTGATTCAGAAGGCGGCAAGGGGCTGCGTGTCCTCTTGGGGACGAGCAGTCTTTGGGGCCAGAGTACCTCGCATGTGGGTAACAGCTACCCTTTCCATAGCTTTAAGGATGCTTTCCACTTTCCCAGACCCTCATGTCATCCCCAGCCACTTGCACATTGCCATGGTACCATCTAAACCAGCTCAAGAGCCAGGTGGGCAGAGCACAAGCTGTGACACCGCAGACACGTGCACTGCTCCCCACGGCTCAGGGACCCAGCAGCCTCCAGCACCACAGACTTTCAGAGGTGACAAGAGCTCCTTGCCCATCTCCTGGTGCCACCTCCCCCGGTTTGGCCCAGGAGCCCGGCCCCGGGCTCTGCCCTTTGTGTGTCAGCCTTGGCTCCGGAAGGAGGAGGCACCACACTGGGTTTCTTTGCAAAACACCACCTTAATTGTCACATCAAAAGCAGCAGCAGCTCTGCCGGGAGCTGTATATATAGCTTTGTGGTTACTGCTTCCTGCTCAGAGCAGCTCGCTGCCGAAGCAGGCTCCCAGAAAGTATTTTTGTGCCTTAGCAAAGCTCATAGCCAAGCTCTTGCTTCACAGCTGCCACACGGCAGCAGCAAGACACACACCTCGGAAAGGCCAGGCCAGATGTTTTTCCAGCAGCCAGGCTGGTCTTGCAGGGCCTGCCCCCAGTGCCCAAAAAGCCTTTGCTGGTGGAGCTGAATGGCTGCAACCTTCCCAGGGCACATCTGGGAAAAGAGGGCTCCAGAGAGACCTTAGTGCAGCCTTTCAGTACTCAAAGGGGGCCTGCAAGAAAGATGGGGACTGTGTTTTTAGCAGAGCCTATTGTGACAGAACAAGGGGTGATGGTTTGAAACTAAGAGGGAGATTTAGACTGGACAGAAGGAAGGAATTTATAACGCTGAGGGTGGTGAGACCCTGGCCCAGGTTACCCGAGAGGTGGTAGATGCCCCATTGAATGGGGCAATCTCTGCTTCTGCAGTTTGCATGCCAAGGCTACGAGGGCAACATCTTTTGGCTACCTACGAAATGCTGCCCAAGCTTTCTTGGCAGCCAGAAATCAGACAGGCAGCTCATGGCACTTGGGTGCTGCTCAGCTCCAGGAGGTCTGAGGATGGCTAAAACTCGACACACTTGTCAATACTATATTTTTTTTTCCTCAATAACATCCACTGGAGAAATAGGGCAGAAGACCAGTACCACGAAGTCCAGCTTGCTGAATCCCCCTGCATGGCTGCCATGCTCACACCACCACTCTCCCAACCTCTCACATCTGTATGGAAATGCCTTGGTGAAACAGGGAGGGAAAACATCACTGGCGATTGAAAACTGAAATAAAAACTCTCAGAAGACAACATCCAGCCCTCTCCACCAGCCTCATGTGGTGTCCCCAGGTCCCAGCAGCCCTCTGAGACACCAGGAGGGGATATTAGGTGCCACAAGTCAACAGGCCTTCAGCAGAGTGGTTTGTAGGCATCCACCCTGTAGGAATCCCAGAGTTTGAGAAAGCTGGAGTGAAATTGCCCCCCAGAAAGAGACTGTACTGCTGTCCCCTTGTGGGAAAGCAAAAATATATTTTTCTTCACCCCCACCCCCTCATGCACAAAGGTGCCGTTACTGCCACAGTTCCCAGGGACAGGGCACCACAGCACCCCAGGCACTTGGCTGCCCTTTCCCACTCGCCAACACCTTGGGGTTGCTCCCAAGTGTGGTCAGGACAAGCCCAGGAACCAAGGAGGTCCCCAAAGTCAGTGTCCTGCAGGAGCCCAGAAGCTCCCCTGGGAGCCATGCAACCTGCCCAGTGCAGTGCTCTGGGCCCAGAGACCCAGGACCAAATCATGCAGCATCAGTCCCATCCCTACAGATTTACAGGGACAGTGAAATGTCCCAGAGAATATTTCTCCCCTTGCAAGCTCCAGAAACAGCAAAGCACTTCCTCAGGCTGGGCACCCATACAGAAGATGCTGTGGGTGCTGATGGGGAAACAGAGCAGGGTGGGTGCAAGGGGGGTATCCTACCAGCATCTCCTATGCCATGCCTGGCAGTGCCTTGGGCTGCTTCACTGTTGCCATCCCCAAAGCCAAGCAGGCAGCCCCTGGGGTGAAGTCAAAACGCATTATTTCCATTTCCTTGCCGCTGCCGAGAGGCCTCAAGCTTCTTGTCTGTGGTCGCTTGCACTGAGACAGGCCCAGCAAACCCAGCCAGCAACCGCAGCACTGGGGAGAGGAGCTGGAGAGCTTTTGCACAGGAACTGATGTGTGCTGCTCCTGCCTCTCCCCAGCAAGCAGCCAGGACTTCTGACCCCGTCAGCACCAGGTTTCTGCAGGGGACAACTGACACTTCCAGCATGGCAGGGGGGCTTTTTGGAACCTACGTTCAAGATGCAAAAAACTCACAAACTCAGGGCAGGATGCAAAGACTCACAAACGCTCACCCCCAACCTACCAGGCTGTCCCCAGTTCAGCCCAGATTTCGTGCCATGACTCCAGAGCTCATGACGTGGCAAAGGCTGGAATGTCCTACACCATACAGAGACCTTTCCAGTTCCCTGGCTGTTGCAAGACCCCCGGGCAAGGCGCCTTGGAGCAGGATTGCGTGGCTGTGTGCTCCAGGCTGGGGCCAGGCACGCAGCCAAGCCTCCCCGCTGCCAGCACGTCCCGCTGCGGCCATAGCTCCTTGGGGCTTTGCCCAGAGAGGCACGAGGGGCATCTGCAGCACGAAGTCGTGGAGACAAGAGATCCTTACTGTGCCAGGATGTCTGTCCCACACAGGGACCTCACTGCCCAGGAAAGCTTTGTCAAACCTTCCCCCAGCGCTGAGCCGGTGCCGGCTGCATCAGCTGAACCCTCCTCCAAGACCATGTAGAGCCTGGAACCAAAGGACTGTCTAGACGTCATACCACGCTCATTAAACATTCATTTCCTATAATGAAATAGCTTTTAATTTATTAACCGCTCCGCTGTTCCTTAAGGATCCTGCGCTGCATGGTACAGCCTCACTGCAGGCCACACTCGTGGCCACCATGGCTGGTGCTTTTTTAAGGGAGCTGGAGGAAATTGTTAGAGGCAAGAGGCACAGATGCTCCCCCCAGAGCAACTTGTCTTGATAAAGACATGCAGAAGTGCCAGCAGGAGCCAAAATCCAAAAGCATCCCTTGGTCGGGGAGGTTTTCAGTGAGCTGGAGTTGTCAGGAGCCAAGACAGAGCTGATACCACGGGGCAGCAGGAAGGATGCCCAGGCAGTCACATCCCCCAGATCAGAAGTGTCCTCAGCCACTAAAAAATTAACCAAGTGACATGTTCTTTGGCCATGGGGGAAATTTTCTAAAACCAGAACAAGCTAGGAGAAGAGCAGCAGGGATGCTGAGGGAGGAGAGCAGAACACAGCTCCCCTGTGCAGCAGGCACACGGCTTTGAAGCCTCCCAGTACAGGGAAATCATCATCATCTGTCGTCTCTTTTGGCAGGTGGAGCCCAAAATACAGTTTCTTCAGGTTGCATTGACAACGAGCAAACAAAGAAAAGCCTCAGCAGGGCAGCTGCAAGAAAGCTGCTGCTTTTTCACCTGAAAACTTCAAAAAGCAAAGGAGAGCTGCAGCAGCATTGGCAGGGAGAGGGGCCCAGCCAGGCTGCTAAATGGGTCATGCAGGCAAAATCCCCCTGGAGCACCCAGCACAGTCTTTTAAAGTCCTGCAGAAAACTTGCATGAAGCCATTTGGGAGGGGGGAACAGTAAATCAAACTGTGGCGAGGACGACAGACTCTGCCTGCAGCGGCTGCTCTGCAATGCGGCTCAGGCTGCCGGTGCCTCACGGCACAGCCTGGCCAAGAGGGCTTCCCCCACGCCAGCCCTGGGGAACATGCCAAAGTCTAAGCCCAGCCTTGTTTTCAAATCCCTGCAGAGAGGGAGCAGGAATTTACCAGGTGGCCCCATGAGCGGGAGGTCTCAGGTAGCCTTTGGAAAACAGGCGGTCTCATGGCTGACTTTAAAACGTACAGGCAAATTGAAGATGTGTAAAACATATAGAATTTCAAGATGTCCCTGCAGCGACTTGCCCACCTGCAGCAGATACAGGTCCAGCCACTGGGTTTGCTCCACAAAAGCAGTCTCTGGAAACCAACCTTCCCCCCACTGCAGACACTTTGCAGACCTACTTCCCAGGTGTAACAACACCAGCTCTCCTCCTGTCTTGGATAGGGGAAACCCTCCACTTCTTCACTTGAAATCATTGTCACCAAGCCTCCGTCATGTCAAAGCCCTTTAGCTCTCCGTTCCAGCTGACTTTGGCAATTAGTTGCCTTAACTTCTCAATCCTCTCCACTTGGAAATGAAACCCACCACTGCCAATCCGTTTTCTCCTCTTCCGCTCAGTTTCAAGGGACTGGGCTCCCTCACAGAACAAAGTTATTTTCCATAGGCTGCTCTTCTGCAGTGCCCTCGCCGCATGTCAAAAAGCAAGACAAAAATAGCATCACCTCCTGTTCGGTCAGCGAGCGAGAGCAAAACCCACCCGCTGCCAGCACAGCAAGCATCCCTCATGCCTCAGTGAGCATCAGCCCAGCCCAGTTGAAGGGGATATGTTTGTTAAAGGTATGGCAGAAGCAAGGGACCTGCCCGGGATGCAGCCACGAGGATTCTGCCAGCCTGTGGCCCACAGCACTTGTGCTGCTTCCTTCATTTTGCGCCGGGTTCCTGGTTTCGGACACGAACATCTCTGTTCTTCCGCTGACTTCATGGCACTTCCTCACCAGCTCCTTGCCCTGCGTGTTGCCAACTCCCTTTTCCATGAGTCAGCATTTTCTCCCACCGCCGGTCCCTCTTCCAGCCTACTACTAGCCCATATTTATGTGATTTCCTCATTTATCTGATTTTTATCACCCTATGTAACAAATTCACGGAAGAAAAAATCCATCCAAGGCTATTAGCTTCAAAGATAACTGCCTCCAGCGTGGGGAGTGCTGGAGCCACTAATTGCGAGATATTAAGAGAATATTCAGGGGAACATTCACTGTGTATTTGCTTTCTTGCACTTTCCCCAGCCCTCCTCTCCTGCACAGCCTCTGACCACTGCCAGCTCTTCACATGCTCCTCAGTGTTTAAAGTGAGACACTCAGCTAAAATTGGAGCCTCACAAATTTGGGTCCTCTCTATCTCTAAAAGCCTCTTACGAAAGCACCATCATCTTTCCTAAGAAAACAAACCCAGCTATTCCAGGAGGAGAAAAATCAGCTCAGTAACCCTGACCACGCTGGCTTGGCTGTCTTTTGATGAGCTCAGCTTCTCCAGCCTCCCCAACCAGGGAGGGATTAATGCTTCTGCAAAACCGAGACAAGGAGGGATGTGAGCAGAAAACTAACTCAAGGCAGAGGAAGAGCATCAGCGCTCCAAAATCCAAGGCTGCAGTCCAGGCCCAGTGTGCAGCATGGCATGATTGCTCACCTTTAACAGCAAACCCAAAATGCAAGAGGTTTTGCAAACAGATGAGAGAAAATGACACCCCAATACCAGGCGGCTGCTGGAAAGGCAGCTCCCAACCACTCCTGACATACTGTGCACGTGTTCCTTCGCCTTTCACAACCAGACAAAACAGGGCAGTCAACTGAGAGGGATGGAGGATTTGGAGAAACCCTTTCCTCTCCCCCAGGACCAGCCTGTCCCCACACTGCAGAGCCCAGCACAGACACCCACAGCAAGCGGTCCTCCCAGGGGTGGACCCAGTGGGGACTCTTGCAGGGCAAAGGTGCTGTGCAGGGTGCTGGTGCTCATCTGGCTGAAGAGCTGCTGGTATCATCAGCCCTTGACTTGCTCCTCAGACTGTTCTCCAGTGTGGTACAGAGACCTGTATGTCATACTCCTTCCAGCTGGCTGTTACCTGCCGAAAGCAGAAGCATGACAGGGTGTGTGGCCCCATACGGGCCTTTCCCAGCTGTGACCCAACCTTTCCCCACACTAAACACAAATTGTTTTGCAAACCCAGGATGCGTGCAGCCAGAAACCACAGCTGGTGATTGCTGGGATATGACCCATCCGAGTTGCCAGATAACCTGCAGCACAAGGTTGTGCAAAGCGAGCTCCTCAAGTATGACAACAACATCACCTTCCTGTCTTTTGGTCACACTGGGTCCCTTATAAGGTCTTTTCTCACCTGTGCACCTTGTGAGAAAAACATCTGCATTTCACAGGACAAGAAACACATACAAAGCCTGTTCTACCAACTACCACTGACACCAAGTATGAGCTTCTCCCTTGTTAGCTTTCAGAGAGATTTGGCCTAGCCCCACCCTGGTAAAGCACAACTGAGCTCCATCCTCACCACAGCCGCGGGACACTGTTGGCATGTGTTTCATTGCACAGCCTGGAAATGGTTGAAAGTCAAGCTATATACCATAAAACCTATAATTTAGTTGGAAAATCCAGGTACCTGATCAGGAGCCAGGACAGCCAAGCTTTTCACCCCGGTGGGAGACTTTTTCTAGATGCTGTTGAGCAATCCAATCAGCAGAGGAGCAGGCACAAGCAACAGTATTTACACTCGAAAAAAGCAAAATGTAGAAGTGGGAAGTAAACACGTTAACATCTTCAGTGCAAACACAGAAAGACTTTGCAACCTCTAGTTCTTGCATACTCACGCGTGTTGCGAATCATTCGAGCTACAACATGGGCATGGGCTAACTTTAGAAATTGTTGGGGCTTGTTGTCATTTAGGTCTGAGCAAAGGACAGCTCCCAGCACTGCAGGCTCAGGCCCAGGCAGCCCTGAGGTCTTCCTGGAGCATCTGGATTCTCTTTTTGGATGCCACATGTCAGATAATTGTAGTTTGTAAGCATTTGAAAAAAAAAAAGAAAAAGAAAACCCTGGGGAAGAATGATAAAATTTAGCTCTTTCCAGGTTTGGTATTTTGATGGCTGGAGCAGGAACGATTGTTCTCAGATATCTCATCTTTCTTGTAACAGAAACTCTAATCCACAGAAACACTCCCTAGAAAGGCGTGAGACTCTGGTACTGACAAATGCACTTGGGAGCAAAGCGCCTGTCCAGAGAGCGGCCCTGGGCTCTGTCAGCACTTTGCCCTGGAAAGCCACTGAGCTGCAGTTCAGTAAAGCCCCAGCTCATACCAAAGTGCCGCTGCCCTCTAAGAGGATCAGAGCTTGAAAAGTTAATACCAAGTCCCCTTCCCATGTCAGAGACTCAGCAGCAGCATTTGTGGTCTCATGAGCTTGGTTTTATTGAGTGGAGAGGCTGGATTACCTACCATGGTCAGCTCTGAAGAGGCAGATGTGCTCTTCGACCTTGGAAGTCTGCCCAGACTCCAGCACATGGAAAACTGTTTCTTGCACCTCTTAGTAAAGCAAGAACTCTTCTGGGGCAATTACAGGATTTTTGTCATGGAACAAGAAGCCCCAAACCTCCAATAGCTTAGAAGCCCCAAATCTCCAATAGCTTTGACAAGTAGCTAAGAGATGGAGGAGGAAAAATCATCCCCTTGCACCACTCACAAGAGCCAGAGGTGCTTTTCAGGGGTCAATACAGATACATGAATGGCAAGAGCAGCACAAGACCTACTAACTGCTGCCCAGAAAGGTATTTTCCCAGAACTGCTAAGCAGATGGCTGGAATGCAAAAAGCCTGCAGTCACAGCAGGAGGAGGGCAACAAGGCTGCCAGCGCTGCACATGCCGTTTCTCTTCATGTTATTCCAGCAGAAAGGAAGACTACAGCCATAGGACATGCAAAACAAGGAAGCAAAGACATTGGCAAGTCCCCTCACCAAAAATTCAGAGTTTGAAATGAGCAAGGTGCTGAGGTGAACGATGACAGTGCAGTAACAGCCAACACCCAACAGCCCTGCCCCAAAACCAGTTTGTCATCACCAGTCCAGAGCCAAGAACACAGTGAGAAGGCAATGGCTGGTGTCCCTCATCCTCTGTCTCCCACCCAAGTGACCTGGCCAAGCTGTTTGGACATGTCTTTGTACAGAGAGCATGAGCTTACTTAGAAAGGCAGTTAAAATGAAAATCACCTTCCCCTCCGTACAGTCCCGCTTTGCTTTTTCTTCCCTTCAGTCCCACAAATAAAGTCACGCTGGCTCTTCATGGCAGGCAGCTATCTGAGGTTGGCTGTACATTCATAGTGCTTGCAGAAAACACCACCAAGTCATTGGCATGAGGCTGAGCATTGCCAAGCCAAGAAAAATTCAAGGTTGAGTAATAGGGAGCGTGATCTTTTTGTAACGGTGATTGCGGGAAATGGTGTCTGTAAGAGCAAGAACTGGCTTCGCTGCCCAGGAAGATCTTCTCACCCTAGTGCCATCTTTTATTCCACTGACCTACCCTGTCTATTCAAGGGTACAGCTCTACACACCCTCAGACATTAAATGAATAGATTTCCATCTTTGCCAATGGAAAATGTGAAGCTCTTGACAGGCCACGAATTCCTGCAAAAGGCACCGAGTTTACCGTTAAACGCAGCCTGGCCTGAGCACTGGACACGGAGGATCTTTACCAGCATTTTATCATTCCTGCTGTATCTGTACTTCGTGTTAAGCCCCGCTTGGAGCAACAGGTTCTTTTGTGGATATTTAAATTGCTACTGACTGCAAGGGCTCCTTGGTTTAAGCATTTTCCGATGGGTTTTATAGGTTTATTGAATATCCTCAGCTCCATCTGACCTCAGGGGAAGTCAAGGCTTGGCTTTTAAGAAATTCAGATCCAAAGCAACCTCTCAAGATTGAGAAGTAGCCATGATAGCCAACTCCAAGTACCCAGCTGTGCTCCTTGCTCGTGGAGCTCATGAGGTGCCAGAACATGGACAGGGTCAGCTGCTGAGCTTATCCCTTCCCTACGTGGAGCTGGGGGGTGATACATGACAAGTAATCCTGGAAGTGAGGGGCAGAGGGAATATGCCAAAATTGAATGACTTTGCCTCTCTCCCCTCCTCCAATTTAGGGCACCAGGAGAGAGCCTTCACTTCAGCAACCTGCTCCCAAACCATCCTGATTTGCCAGGGCCAAAGCAGATCCCACAGGAGCAGCATCCCGTAACAGACACAGACAACTGAGCTCTTGTGGGACGTGCTCTAAAATCCACCTGACCGCATTAGGGGAACTTTCCAATTTCCAGCCAGACTGTATCTGTGCCACTTTAACCCCATTCTTCCTACACAGACAACGTTTTTCTCCTCTGTTATTCATGATTCTGATTGGGACCCTACACCTGCAGTGCCTGGAGATTCTCAGCAGGAAAGTAGTTTCTTACCTCCTGTGTCCATGCAGAAATTTTGGAAAGCAAGACCAGTGCAATTCCAAAGGCCCAGGACCAAGAATACATTTGTGACAGCAAGTCCCCAGGTGGCATTATGCAAGGCTGACATGGTGGGGCACATTACTCTGCAGAGGAGCCAGGAAACCCTGCAGTGCAGGATGCAGAGACACAGCAAACGGGCAGGAAGATGTGGGCATGAGTCACAACAAGGGAATTTCCCACCAGACCTATGGAGAATGTCCTTCTCCATGAGAGCATTGCAGCTTTAAGACAGGGTTAGAGAAGTGGTGGGATCCCAGCCCGTGGGATATTCAACACTTGCCTTGTCAGGTCCTGAGCAACCCCTCCCAGCTCTGCTCAGGGCAGGAGCTGGACAGGAGGCTCCATGTGCATCCCCCCCAGCCCACCTAACTCCAAAGATCCCTTGCCAGCTCCCAGATGTGAGAAGGGCAACAGCTCTCCACTCTTGGCACTCAGGAGGAACCTGAGCAAGAAAGCTGAGATGAACTTGACCTACAGATAGTCTTAACCTCTGCCCATAGACTGTCCCTGAGGGAATGGCAGAGAGACAGTGGCAGAGGCTGGGACACACGGCAAGAGCTTCATCATAAAATCAACATCTTTAATCAACTCTGTCAGTGATGAACCCTCAGGAGGCTCTTCCCCACACCAGGAGATTACTCCCTGGAGGCAACTGTCCTCTTTGCATAATGCAGCACTGACATCCCAAGGACAGATGTCCTAAAGGAATCCCAGCTCCGGCAGCAGGACACGTGGCATCCATAGTGCTTGTTCCAGCCTGGCCAAGAGGAGCTGTGCTTCTGGAAGGGAGCTGTCCCCTCATCCCCAGACATAACACAGCACCTTGCTCCCTAGAAAGTGGGTTTGAAGATGTGGCTTCCACAACCCAGCAGCACCCACACTCGCTCTGCTAAAGACAGCTGTGCTGAGCTGGGTCTGAACTGGAAGCCTTTCACATCACTAAAGCCACTTATCTTCAGGAGGACATGATGGAATCTTTTTTCTCCCCAGGAAAAGACACATGTTTTGGGGATCAACCTCAACGTTAAGGATGGTACTACCATAGTACCACCAGTACCACTACAGTCACATCATGGTACTAACAAAATACAGCAAAGTACCACCAGGTACCACAGTCCCATGGTTCTGATACCATCATGGAACCACCACCACCAGATACCACTGTGGCACTGCCCTGGTACACTGGTACTATGATGATACTGCCACAACCCCACGGGAGCCGGGAGGGAAATATTATTTACCTACCAAGCCAGGAGCCTCCAGGAAACACCCAAAGCAGCCCAAGGACCAATGAAAACTGGACGGCAGGTGCTCAGCAGCCACCATCATAGAAACCAAGACAGGTCCTCATGTCCTCCACCTTCTACCACATGCACAGCTGGTGCACAGGGGACCCACTGCAGGGATCAGCTAGAGCTGGGTGCATGGCCCCCACCCCACAGGATGCTGTTCAGCTGCTGGAGCACACACAAACACCCCTCTGAACCTGTCCCCCTGCCACTCGCAGCCTTCTCACCTGGGCTTCCCCATCAAGACATGGTGCCTACCCCCTCCCCCCCACCAGCCAGCTCTCCCAAAGGACAGTAAATTTGGTACAACTGATTTGACTCTCAGGATGGGTGGAAAAAGGGGAGGGGGAGCACAAAGCCTGCCCACTCTGTTGCCCCATTTTTTGGCTGGGGTGCTCCTGGAACAATCAGGGGCTGTGGGCAGAGACAGACCAAAGTGCAGCATGGCCTTTCCCTGAAGCATCACCATGAACAGCTCTTCCAAAAAGACCCATAAAAAACTGTGCTGGAGCAAACCCATTTTCCCTCCTGGTGGGTTTCCAGCAGCACCATTTCTTCTGCGGGCTGGTCCAGCCTGCTCTCCAGCCAGGCTTAGCAGCATAGCACAGGCTTGTCTTAAAAACATTCTGCTAAACCCCGATCAGCTCTGATGAGTTGTTCTCTCCTGTGCTCAAGAACAACAGGCCAAGAGATTATTTCTCTCCTATTTTAATAGCACCAGGGAGTTACCGCAGGGCCCAGGGGATCCCAGGAAGGTGGCCGGTTTTACCCATGGGAGAGGAGGACTAGCTGTCCTAAGCAGGATGAGGTGATGAACTTTTGTGGCCTGAATCGAGGCAGTGAGACTGACAGAGCCTTTTGGGCTGGTTTTAGAGAGATGCTGCAAGGGGCCGGGCACTGCATTGCTTCGAGGTGCCCCGGTGCTGTCTGCAGGGACAGGTTCCCCCTGCAGTGCAGGTACCCCAAGCCCTCCCAGGTTACACGAAGCAGAGAAGGGATGCTCTGGAAGGGGGTGGCAGTGAATCACATCCCTGCCACTACCTGCAGAGCCACTGATGCTGCCAGTGCGAGAAGATGCCGCAGGGAGGGCTCTTTGCTGGTGCAGGGGCTGCATCTGCACCAGCTGGGCTTTACCCAGTGCTGGTCCCATCAGGGCTCCAGTGAGACCCTGCACCAGCCAGGGGAGAGGCAGCTGGAAATCCCTGCAGAAGGGCAACGAAGGCTCCTTCTCTCACATTACCGGTGCGGGGCAGCGTCTGTGACAGCTCCCCCGGGGAAGCTTTTGTGGGTGGCTCAGCCACCACCAAGCACAGCTATTTCCCATGCCCGTCTCGTACCAAGACAACATCCCCCGTATGTCCCGACGTCTCTTCCCCCCTCCATACCACGCACCACTGCACCCCTCCTGCCAGCAAACACACCCCGGCAGCCGCCTTACCTGGGAGGGTCTGTCTGTCCGGTCGCCTCCGAGCCCATCCATCGCTCGCAGCGGCCTAACGAGCTCCGGTGCGGAGTGAACCCGCTGAGGGTCTGCAGGGGCACCGCGGAGGGTCCCCGGGGGCTCTTCCCGGGGCTGGGGCGCTCCGGTCCCCTCCGGCCCCGGGGACAGCTGGCAGCTCGCCCCGTCACCGTCACCCCCGACGCCTTGACGCGTGTCCAAGTCCTGCGGGCAGGCGGAGGCCGCGGGGACGGCATCTCCCGCTGCCGGGGCGGCATCTCCCGCTGCCGGGGCATCGCTCTGCCCCGGTCCCGGCTGCGGCAGGGCCGCACCGGGCACCCCTCGCTCCGGCTCCGGCTCCTGCATGGCTGGGGCAGGGCGCTGGGCTCACCCGCTGCCGGCGAGGGCTCCCCGTGGCTCCGGGAGCCGGCACGGAAAACCCGAAGGCATCAGAGCCGCGGCGGCGAGAGCAGCCCGGGCCGCGTTCCCTCCCGGTGGGGACGGAGGAGGCGGCAGCAGCAGCATCTCCGCGCTGGGGGAGGCTCCATCCCCGCCTGGATCCTCCGGCTGCCACCCCCCCCCCCACCCCCTCTCCCCGCTACACAGCGTACAAAGCCCGCTGCCCGCCGCTCTCAGCCCCCCGCCACCCCCGGCCCCATGCCCGCCGCCCGCCCGGACCGGGATGACGTAGCGGAGGGGCCGGGGGAGCTGCCAGCCCCTCACCGTGGCTTCGGGCAGCCCCCGGCGCAGACGCTGCCGAGTCATCAATATTAAGCCGGTCCGTGCACCCCGGGGGGGCCGCGACGCGCCCCGGGCCGCCAATAGCGGCGGCTCCGCCGGTTTCCATGGCAACGGTGCGGGAATGGGGTTTGCTGCCTATTGATGAGGCAGCGGGGGTGATGCGGCAGAGGTGTGGGGGGGAAACGGCCTGGCTGTCCCCTCCAGCCCCATCTTAGTCCCCCTCATCGCATCGCCCCTCCACACTCTGGGGTCGGGGTCCCTCAGAGCGGGATGGGGGTTTAGGGCAGCACTGGCCCTGCGCAGGGCAAGCAAGTTCACTCCTGGGAAAGCCAGGGGGTGTTTCCCCCTTCCCCACTGCTCTGGAGACCACTGGGCACAAAAAGGACCAGCTCGGCTCTGCCCAGGGGATACTCGGCCACCTTCCCTCTGGGTGAGCAAAACCTCAGTTCCCCACCTCGATGTGACCTGCAGCTCAACCTGCTGCCTAAAGCAGAGGCTGGGCCCTGCCTGCAGCGTGCCCAGGGCAGGGGGGCAGTGGGCAAGAGGCAGAAGGTGGTGAGAGCAGGGACAGATGATACAATAGCATAGACTGGTTTGAGTGGGAAGGGAGCTTTCAAGCTCATCTTGTCCAGCCCCCCTGCACTGAGCAGGGACATCTGCAACTAGAGCAGGTTGCTCAGAGCCCTGGCCAGCCTCAGCTGGGATGGTGCCAGGGATGGAGCATTGATCACCTCTCCAGGCGACCTGGGCCAGGGTCTCACCCCTTGCATCACAAAAACCTTCTCCCTTCCTCTTCAGTCTAAATCTCTCTTTTAGCTTCAAACCATCACCCCTTGTCCTGTCCCAACAGGCCCTGCTAAAAAATCTGTCCCCATCTTTCCGACAGGCCCCTTGAAGTACTGAAAGGTCACAAGAAGGTCTCCCTGAAGCCTTCTCTTCAGCCTGAACAACCCCAACTCTCTCAGCCTGCTGTCACAGCAGAGATGCTCCAGCTCTATGATCCAGGGAGACAGGGGTGAGGAGCATATCACTAGAGCAGGGCAGGGCTCTGCCATCTCTGAGCACACACACAGAGCAGACAGACACGTGCTCTGTCTCTCTGCCTTGCTGCGTCTTTGAAGATCACCTCATTCATCAGGCTGCACAGCAATGCTGAGGAGAAAGCCACCAGGCCACCCTGGGGGACATGTCTGTCCTTGTTCCCTAGCCCTGTTCAAAGCCTGACCTACTGCAGAGCAAAGTTTGATGATCCCAAAACCAAGAAAGGTGGCGCAGATCTCGTGCCACCACTGAGCAGCTGGGGACAGGTTCTGCCTCCCCACATCCACTCCCTATCCCACTACTGGTGCCTCCCCGCTCCGGGGTGGGGACAAAATTCAGCATTTCACAGCATGTCACTCTTTGTGATCATAGCTCCTGCACCAGCAGATCCTGCTCCAAGGGGTGTTGTGCAGGAGGTCTTTAGTGTCCCTTTCAGACAATGCTTTGTGAGCATCTCCCTTGAGAGCTTCATCAGCACATCCAGATGTGGACTGTGCAGACGTGTCAGCTCTCAAAGCAGATGCCAAGCTCTGCATCACCTCTGCCTGAGCAGACGGCACAGGCACATCAGCACTATGACAGTTACTTCTCACTGCTGAGTGGTGCAGATGACCCACTTAGATGGAGTCCTGTGCTGTGGGGACTTCACACCAGGTCTAAGCCTCACACCTCACAGCGGGCAGGAGCCTGCCATGCCGCACAAATCCCTCATCACCAAGCTGGTTTTAAGGAGGGCATGGTGGGGTGATGAGCAGAGAACAAAGCCAACAGAACAGAGGCAAGATTCTAGACAACTGATCCCACTTTCCTGTGTTTTCTGCTACTTGTGGACCTTCAAAACATCAGCTTAAGTAACTCCTTCCCCTCCAGGAACATCTCAGGATGAGTGCCACCACCTCTCTCTGCCAAGATCCCCCCCGGTTCCTGCCCATGACCATTTCACCTGCCCAGGGAAGACAGGAGGCAGGACCTCAGGGCACTGCACAGCTCCCTGACAAGACGGAACAAGCAGGTGCAATGAGCAGGAGGCAAGAGGCAGCAGTGGGAAGGGAAGCAAGGCACTGATAAGATCGCGCGGTTGAGAGCAGCACGCTCGCCGCACAGCCTCCTTGGAAACCCTTCTCCAACACATGTCACTCTGAATTTCTACTGCCACATGCTGCTCATGGCCTCTGCTCATCTCATCCGGGATGTGCTGCCACCACAGCCCCCCCGGGCAGCTTTCTGCTTCTCCCGCTCACCAGAGCCAGACTCACATGGCTCTCCCAGAACCTGCTGCTCCCAAGAAAGAGGGGGCCAGGGACAACCTCCTGGGCTAACACAGGCTTGATTTTTGGATCTCCCACAGCCTTCACTGGAGGCCCTGGATGGTCTGTCCATACCCCATCACCACCAGCCCTGGGGAGAGGATGTTTCCTGGAGACCTGAGCTTGGAAAGCTGGGGGTGATTTTTCACACTCTGGCTAGCCCACAGCTATTTAGCCACCTGGATAACTCATGGCTACAGACCACCCTTAGGAAGGAGAGAAGAGATATTCTTCTAGGCTTCTAAACAAAGACTCCCTGAGCTGCAAGTCATTCAAGTCTTCATGAGAGCTATGGGAGTGGGGTGCTACAGGTACTCCTGATCCCCCAAGCCACCCAGGAATCTGCTGTGGGTCTGTACTTCCTATAGAGGAGGTAGGTCAAAGCACTTCCTAGAAAGACCCTTGAAGCTCTCTCAGGAGAGGGGAAACCACAAGCTCAGGAAAAGGAGGTGATGACCTACAACAACCAGTGACAAATAGGTGATACTGGGAGCTCAAGAGCAACAGCTCAAGTCTGGGGAGATAAAGAAGGATACCAGCAGAGCTCTCCAGCTGCACCCTCTGCTCTCCAAAGGCCTCTAGGGAGCCCAGCCTGTGCCTGGTGGTGCAGGGAGATGGGTAGAGTGCATAGTGCCTCAGGGCCTCCTGTCCTTTGGGCTGCTCTACAGTAGGCAACAAATAAGAAGCCAAGGGCAACCCCAGCACACACAGTATCCTCAAAAAACAGGGAACCACACCACAGCTTTTCAGGGGGATGCTGATAACAGGGTCCCTTGGTAGCCCAGGACAAGATAAGATAAACCAGGACCAGGGACCTCTGGACCAGCAGCAAGAGGAGACAGAGCCTCAGGAGTGGGGTCCATTCAAGATGCAGGGCCAGAGACATAGTACCTCCAACACACAGCTAGGGTCCATCCAGAAGATGCGGCTGGAGATAGTCTTCTCACAATGCAGGTGCAGAGGCCATCTGGGAGGCAAGACCAAACAGAGGTCTACCTACAACAAAGCTCAAAGGAGGACTGAAGGCCTAGGGCTGAGCTTAAATAATGCTCCTGGCCCAGGTGAAGCATGTTCATGGGGTGGGGCCCCAGATGAGGCAATTAAGACCAATTAGTGCCTGCTGGGTCCTATTGAGCTCCTTGCCTTCTCAGAAGATGGTCTTTAGCAGGGACCAGGAGGAGTTCATGGAAACACCATTGTGGTCTCAGCTGGGGAAGGAACCACAAACATGAGCACCCAGGGCCATGCCAGCCCTGGGGGACACACATATGGGTGTGGGGACAGACAGTGACGTGTATCAGCACTCACGGGCACCACCTCCAGATTGGGATGACTGTGGGTGCCAACCCAGTTCCACCTTCATTCCGGCAGGTCATCCCATCTCCTGGGATGACCCCAGTGAGACAACCCCTCCTGCCTCTGTGCATGACCTCACGCTGGTCACTGCAGGAACGTGCAGTGACCCGAGCAGGCACCTGCTCTCCCATCGAACTCCTCCAGGTCCTGTTGCCCTGCTCTGTGCACCCACCCTGGGGCCAGGAAGTTGCTCTGACACATCCTGGCACAGCTCCAGGAGAAGATTTGAGTGGCCGCCAGAAGGGGATGTGATGGGCTGGCCCTGCCAGGGGTCACGGTGCAGCCCCAGACACAGTGGCCTGGAGCAGCGTGGTGTGGAAACACCAGTACACACACTGGGGCTGGTGTGGGAGAGACTGGGTCTTACCCTGGGTGCTGGCAGATCCTGGCCAGGTGTCTGTCGGTGCCTATAGACCTCCCCAGAGCCACCCCGACAGCACTGGGGTGGGCACCCACACCCTGGGCAGCAGCCGGGGAGGGGCTCAGCCCCAGCCCTTGCCCTGCTTGGGGCATTTTGGGGTCTGCAAAGCAGGAAGGACTGGGGACCACAGAGCCCACCCCTCCATGTCACCCACCGAGGACACAGATCCACCAGCCGAGGCCCTTCAGGGACCAGGAGCTCCCCCCAATAGGGAGAGGACACGTTTCCTTCCGGGAAGCTGCCGAAATGCATAAAAATGGAGTCGTTTTGTGGTGTTGTTTTGGTTTTTTAAAAAAAAAGAAGGAAAAAAGTAGCAGTTTCTGTTCTGCTGCTCTCAGCAAAAAACCCCACGTCTCCAAACATCTCTCCCAGCAGTGGACATCGCGTGGCTGCGAGATTCGTGACCACAGTAGTCCTTGATCAGAAACATTCCCTATTTATCCTTCCTGATATTGGAATATTCATTATTAGGGGGTGAACTTTCACAGCTTTTGCCCGTTAAAACCTCGGGCTCGCTGTTCCTTCCCAGCGCGCAGCAAAACAAAAGCTGCTCGGGGAGGGGTTGGCACTGGCCGCTCGGGGAGGTTGGTTTCTTTTAGCCCTTTTTTGGGTTTTACTGTTTAAAAACTTGCCTCCTTGTGACCATGACGACAGTTTTGATTTTTTTTTTATTTTTTTTTTTTTCTCCTTCCACATCCCCTTTGAACAGTCCCAGAGCCAGGGAATGTGGGAAAAGCCAGGACAGGGAAGGGAAGCGAAACACCCCGGTCCTTTCTGGCCAGCCCAGGGAGGGGTCAAAGTGAAAGAAAAATACTTCAAACTCAAGAAAAACACCCACAAACACTCCTGAGAGCAGCACAAGAAGCTTTGCAAAATACGGAAACTTTTCATTAATGTTTGGGCTCAAAAAAGGAAAGTAAAAATAGTGTATTTTTAATACATTTCCTGCTATTTTTAGATGTTTTCTCCCACGGGCAGTGGAAGCCAAGGGTGAAGATGGGGGGGTGCAGGAACTGATATATGGGGAATGGGGACCCTTCTCCCACATCTCTGGAAGCTGGGTTGGTTTTAGATGCACCCCTCCAACTACCCCCCCACCCCAAGGAAGGACGGGCCAGGAGTGTGTGGCTGGAGGGAGACAGGGACCACAGGAAGATCTCAGCTCCACCGTGGCCCTGTGACCGTGGCTGCCGCAGGACACGGCAGCTTTGCTGGTGAGGGTTGGAGGTGAGAGCCCCGTGTCGATGGGCTGAGATTTGCCGGCTCCTCTGGAGCTATTTCCACCACCCCCACCCATGGTCCCACCAAGGGTCCCCCAGGGCTCTGAACGTGGTCTCCAGCAGCGTGGAAGCTCCTGGTGCCTCCCGCTGTGGGATAACCCGGCTGCCCGTGGCCCTGGGCTCTGTGAGCGTCTCATCCCTGGTTTTGCATTTCCCAGGAACAGAATAAAAAAAGTCCACAAGTCAGTGCCCGAAGAGCTTTATTGAGCAGCCCCCTGCACCCAGCAGCACAAAGCCACCCTGTCTGCCTCCCACACCTCTCCCCATTGCACGTGGCCATCGCTGCTCAGCTCCACCCAGGGCTTTGCCATGTGGAAAATGAAGATGGGGGCTGGGGCGGGGGGGGGAAGCGAATTGGAGGCTTTGCTACCTACCTGGCCTCCCAGCGAGGTGCCGACCCCAACCCAACAGGCCCCTCCACCACACACGTGGGGCACCGGGACACGCGGCAGCTCTTCCGCACGTGACCGGTCCCCAAGTGGCAGAGGGACAATGGGGACGAGCAGAGCATCCGCAGCCCGGGGAGGGTGGTGGTGACCATGGGGGGGGGTGGCTGAGCATGGGCACCCTCCTGTGAGCTGGGCAGAGCCCGTCCTCTGCTCTCAGACCGTGAGCAACTCGTGACAGGCGTGTGGCTGGCAGTCGTGGTGGTAGTGATGGTCTCGGTCTCTTCTCCGTAGCCCACAGTACACTCATCCATAAAGTAGGAAACACTACACCCTGCAGTGCTGTTTAGTAGTGCTTTCTACTTTATGGGTGACTGCACTGTCTCTCAGTCGGTGTCCGGCGGGTCCTCTCCTCTGGCGAAGGGCTCGCTTCTGTGCGGGGCCACCTCCTGCACCCCACATGGCCTGGCCATGGGGCCACCTTCGGCATCAGCATGGCCAGGGATGCAAGTTGCAGGGCTGGTCTTGCCCCAGGGACAGAGAGTCTCTGCCAGCATCACCTCCCGCCTTGGGGAGCCATGCTGGGCATGGGGGACATCCTCATCCCCATGGGGGAGATCCTGTCTTGTGCTCCCCTGTCCCCTAAAGCCCATCCTGGGCACAGGGGACATCCTCATCTTGTCCTCATGGGTGAGACCCTACCTCATACAACATTGTCTCACCTCGAGCCCTGTCCTGGGCATGAGGGACATGCTCAACTTGTCCCCAAATCAGAGAAGCCACCTAATAGCCCATCCTGGTCACAGGGGACAGCCTTGACTTGAACCCAGAGGAAGGATCCCACCTCAGACCCCTTCATGGCCATAGGAGTAAACTTTCACTTGTTGCCCAAGAGGGGACTCTACTTAATACTCCATCTTGCTCATAGGAGACCACTTTTACTTGTCCCCAAAGTCAGGGACTGCACCTCAAGCCTCATCATCACCCCAGAGCTCATAGCCCATCCCATTCACGGAGGAGCCACTTGCTGTGTCCCCATGGGCAAGATCTGACCTTGAACTCCATTCCTGCCCTTCAAACCCCAACCCGGTCTCAGAAGACCCCTTCATCTAGATCCCAAGGGTGAGATCCCACCTCAAACTCCATCATTGTCCCTCAAACCCCATCTGCATCACAGAGACCCCCCCCTTGCCTCTTAAGGAGGGAGACACTTAAATGACACCCTCATCGCAGAGGACTCCTTTGCATTGTCCCTGTGACGGGAAGCCCATGGTGAACTTGATCTGCATGATGGTGACCACTCACATTGCCTTGTCCCCATGGTGGAGACCTCACCTAAATGCCACTCTGGTCACAGAGGACTCTTTCGCCTTGTCCCGGTGGTGGAGATCCTGCAGCAAACTCCATCCCTGCCACCCTTGAACTGTCCCCATGGGGGACCCCACCTTATCCCCCCATCCTTTACAAAAACCACCCTTGCCCTGTCCCAGAGGCCACAGAAGCTCCATGGCCTGGGACTCCTCATGGGACCCCACCTCACCCCATCTACCAGCCACACGGAGATCATTTCAGAGCCCCCATTGTCCTCTGGGCCATGTGGTGGGGTGTCACCTGCAGGTCCCCACACCCAAGGCCATGAAGACCCCAGACCCAGCAGCCTCACCTGTCCCTCCAGCCTCCGTGTCCACCCGGTCCTGTCCCCGCTGCCACCAAAAGCCTCATGGACGGCACTTCTGCTTTGGGCGCTTCCTGCCTCCGCCCGCCCTCCCGCGCAGCACCTCCTCCCCCCGCACCGCCCCACCGCGCCCTGCTCCCCGGGATGGGGAGCACCCCCTTACCTGCCATCGGCCCCCAGCACCCAACGCCCACTGGGGCCGCAGCCTCCAGCACCCCAGG
>WTSP01001370.1:19274-55883 GCA_025331215.1 Actenoides lindsayi | reverse complement strand
GACTCGGCCCCGGAGCTGTGTTCAGGAGGTGGATTCTGCCACCCCCGGATCAGGATGGAAGGCAGAACGGACAGAGTCTGCCTGGGAGGCTCTGGGGAAGAAACTGGAAGAGAAGCCGAGCCAAGCTGGCAAAGTGGGCCAAGAGGGCAAAGGGAGGGAGGGAGGCCCTCCTGACCCCTCAGCTTACACCAAATATGATGTGTATGGGCTGGGCCCCCTCGCTGGGCAGTTTGGGGTCCCCTGTCCTGTCCCCTTGTCCCTGCAGCTGTGGCCTTTCACCTTCTGCCCCCCCCACACACCCCCTTCCACCATGGGGCACAAGCCCCATAAGTGGCCTCGGTCTGCACCCCCCCGGGTACTGACTCTGCCCATGGGGTGCCACCGCTGCCAGCAGCAGCCCCTGCCTGTGCCACCAACCACTGCCTGTGCCACCAGCCCCTGCCTGTGCCACCAGCCCCTGCCTGTGCCACCAGCCCCTGCCTGCAGCCAGGGCAGGGGGAGAAGAGCTGAGCTGGGGAGGGAAATCCCTGCCCAGGATTAGCTCTGTTCTCACTCCAACCAGGGCAGTTAGCTGGAGCAGACTGGGACTGCCCAAAACACAGCTGGAGTCAACCCTTGGGTTCCCAGAGTGGCACACCAAAGAAGAACACACCTCCAACACACAGCTGAGGGACAACAGGGGGCATGCAGCAGCAGGGTGTGGGTCACTGATTCTGGGGTGTTTATTGTCTCACGGCTCCAGCACAGCTTTAGCTCAGAGCCCTCAGCCAGGGTCGTTCCTCCTCCCGCAGAGCTTGGCCTACACCCCCCCCTTCTGGCTGCACCCATCAGTGCTGCACTTGGTCTGCAGGGATTTCACTGGGTGTAGAACACAAAACGTTATGCTAAGAAATAGAATGGGCTTTATGTTTTAACATTATTACAATTCTTTTCCCTTGAAAACAATTCAGACCCTTTATTGAAGGCGGTGCCCGGAGACACTTGGCTTTTATCTCCTCTCTCAGAATTTAATTATTCAAAACTTAGTCTCTGGAGAATTGTGAACAAAGCACATTAAGTAGCTCTGCCTCAGATCAATGAGGAGATTAAATACAGTACCAATCTGACAGGAGTAAATTGAGGTCTGAGCACCTCTCCTGTCTTGTCTGCAGGCCATGAAATGGAACCGGGGGGCAGGGTTCCAGTTTCCAATCGATCAGCTCTCCCACGGGACCCCCCTCACACCTACACAGGCCGGGGGAGGATCAGGGGTCGTTACAGAGCTCGGAATATTAGCCAAGGGCAACATCCCTGCCTGCTCTGGGGCAGTAAATTGGGTTATGATCATGTTGCTCACGAGCTGTGCTATCAGCCCCCAGGGCTGTGACCACGTCATCACGGGTATGAACCAACTGCCCCTGCAGACTTCCTCTGGTGCTCTCCAAACCCCTGTCCTTGTCGACGTGCTTCCTCACAGCCGTCCCCAGCTCAGCCCACGGACCTCTGCTGGGGTTTCTCCAGCAGAGAGCACTGCCTGGGCTGTCAGATGAGAATGGCCGGGGAAGATGCGAGGTCTGAGCTCACACGACAGCCCCACGGCACCCCGGGCCTCGCGGTGCCTGCAGCACGTGGAGCAGACAAGGAAAGAACGCGGAGTCAGCCGAGGGAAGATGGCACCTCAGGGCAGCACCAGAGCTCGGCCTCTGCCACAGCTCCTGCAGCTCTGAGCCGGGGGAATGCTCCTTTCCTAAGGGGCTACTAAAGGCTGCAAGCCCTGGGGCTGTTTAGCCTGCAGAAGAGAAGCCTGAGAGGGGATCTGATGAATGGTTACAGATATCTGCAGGGTGGGGGTCAACAGAAGGGGCCAGGCCTTCTGTTTGACCTACAGATATCTGTAACCATTGATCAGCTCCCCTCTCAGGCTTCTCTTCTCCAGGCTAAACAGCCCCAGGTCCCTCAGCCTTTCCCCAGCAGAGAGATGTTCCAGTCCCTTCAGCATCCTCACAGCCTCCGTTGGCATCTCACAGCCTCAGTGGAGAAGGCAAGAGGAAGATGGGGATTGATTAACTGCTACCAAGGACGGGGTGCAAGAGGAGAATGGAAACAAGGGGAGCCCAGAGGGACCACCAGTCTGTGCCACAGCGAGAGCAGAGCCCCGCTGGAAAGCTGACGTGGATCGCTCTGTCCACTCCAGGCCATGTTCTCTCCAGTGTCCCCAGCATGTCAAGAGAGGGAACTTAAGCTTCAAGACAAATGAAATCATGTTGTTGTTGTTAGCTCTTAAGACACATGATTTTCATAATTCCCTCTTTTCCTATTCAAGGTATTTCCTGATTCTCTTCTCTAAAGATCGTGTAGAATCAGGAACTGTCTCAGGATGAGATAAAGGCTAGAAAGGTAATGAACAATTCTACACCAGCAGACACATTTCTTCCTTTGCAGATCCTCTGGAAGACCTTGGAGCTTTGCCTGGTTGGAAGCGTGATAAGCTCCTGACAATGTGACTGCAGTATTTCTAGGTGTGGATCGTACTGCTCCAGGAATCTTACTCAACTTAGAGAAACCGAAAATCTGCCCACTTTGCAGGGTAGCTGCACCCACCTAATTGCAGAGCCCGCGTAGAGATGGTGTTTACGTATGCAAATAAACACTCACATAGTGGTTTTAGCTATTTAGGAAGTAGAGGACTAGCATCAACCAGCCATGGAGCTCCATGCTGCTGTCAACTATTGCCATTGCTTTGGTCACTAGCAAACCCTGTCCTGCAAGGGGGATCTTTGTTTGCTCTGTCCTGGCTGTAACTTGCAGGTCTATAAGGCAACCTTGTCATCCTGACTCGGGAAAATACTAAATAATAACTCTGAGAAGCAGCTTAAACTGGAGGACAGTGAAACCTGGACAGTTTAAAATGGACTAGTTCAGTTTGCCTTTATGGCAAAGTTTTGACATGAGTGCAAGATCCGCAGTAAGAGTTGGCATCCCGGGAGGGAAAACAAACTGGGACCTTTTCAGGAGCACCCACCCCTTCGCCGTGCTCTCTCACTCTCTCCAACACCACAAGCAGACCTCTGCACAACATCCCAGAGCTCAGGGATGTGTGAAAACAGAACTGCACCTGGTGCTGACCCGAGAGAGGTGACGGCAGAAGGGGGAGAAGGACAGAGGAGGGACAGAGAGCCAGAGGCAGTTGCTAAGGGAATCCCTCTGCTGCAAATCAGCAGATAATCAGCACATCTAATCGTGCATGATGGGCTCCTATCTCCTTAGCACTTGAGAGCCAGCAAATCTCTGCACTCCTATTGATTTTCTGTCTGGATCCTTAGGGGTTGGTGCTCACTGAAGATAAGGGCTTTCCCCCTTGGGCTGCACGCTGAATGCAGCAGAGCTCTCGTGGCTGAAGCAGAAGCATCTCCTGCTCAGAGCTGGTTGCAGAAAGAGGAATCATGCGCAAAAACCTCCTTGTCTGGGGAGTTTGACTCTACTAAGCAATGCTAAAGAAAAGCCTGATCCTGGTCCTGAGCACAACCAGTCTTGGGGTATGGACTTGGGAGGCCCGGAGCTGGCTGGATTGGGATTGCAGGTCCCAGCATTACACCTTTGATGTCATAATTCATTTAGGCTAAATAAAGAGTTACTCTGATTCAAAGGGAAAAAAAGGATGTGTTTCCTGTCTATAGAGCTTGAAAAAAAATTGTTTGCTTCGACGTAAACAAAACGCTCCCTTGTGCACCAGACACTGTCCTCATGATGCAAAAAAGCTTTGGGTTTGATGACCTGACATTTTTTCCTAATGGGAAAAAACTTGTTGTCAAAAGAATTGCACAGTATTTTATTCCCCTTCAGCGAGTCCTTGTCACTCCCTGTGAGTTTGTTTTACACTTGGCAGGAGAAGGAGACCGAGGCTCCAGTAGCGCTGCCCGTGATCGTTCCCCTCACTTTGCTTGGCCCGGTTGGAGTGGGAAAATGATTGACAGGAGTCAGCAAACAAATCGCTGTCAGGCAAAACCCCTGTGCTCCCAGCCAGAGCCACCTCAGCAGGAAACACTCTCAGCCCTGAGGATGCTGGCACCCAGAGCTGGTCACACCCACATGCTTTGGGGCCCCTCTCTTCAGGTATCATTTCACATAGTCCATGAACCAGCTTTTAGCAGGTTAATAGCAAATAAATAAATAAATAAAAAATATATATTGTTTTGTTGCTTTTATTCCTGCCAGTAAAAAGCCTTGAGTAACCCCAGCGAGAGCTGAGAGCTCTGACAGGAAGGCTCAGTGTTGTATTAACTGTCTGAAGGAGGATTTTCCACCCTGAACATGCTGCCTGGGGAGGCTCTGGAGTGGAAGGATTTAGAAAAGCAGGCAGGAGCAGAGGGGCTGCCCACAGACCCATCCCAGAGGCAGCTGGGTGGCTCCCTTGGTGCCTCCAAGGAAGGTCTGGCTGCGGGATGTTCTGGCTGGGAAATAATCCCCATCCTCAGGATATCTGGAGCAAGAAGAGGCAGTCCTCTCTCCCCCCTTCAGCAGAATGTGAGACAGCAAGCTGGAAAAATGGTCCGATTAGTAGAAATTGCCTCCTCTTTAATCTTTCATGAGGAAAACCAGGAATGCCTTGGGGAGGAGCACGCTAATGAGATATTAAAGCAATATATAATGGGCCATGCACCAGGTCCTGCCCTTCGGCCCCAATCCCTGGGCCCCGCCCTGTGATTCAGCTCATCAGAAGTTAGTCACAACAGTGTCCACTTCCATTATGCAAAGAGCCTTTTTCTCCCCAATTTGGTTATGTGCAAGGTGCTTGTGGTGCAAGGCGTTGGCAGGAAGGCTGCCCTGGGTGGAAAAGAGTCAGGGGAAGGCATTAGGTGAAAGTCCTGTGCTGTTAACACAGGAAAAACCCCTCATCCGTGTTGCTTTCCTCGCAGACCTAACGCACTTTCCATCACATGCCCGAAAGCACAAATTGTGTTTAATCCTACTGCCAGAATTCCTCGGATCTCTACACTATAAGCACGGCCAGGAATAGCAAACTTGCAGTCATCCCTTTGAATTCCGGGTTTGGGTTTGGTGGGGTTTTTTTTTCGGGGGGGGGGATTAGCGACTTGTTTGTGGATTTGCTACTGAAGTACTCGTCTGTATTTGCTAAATAATCTGGACAAACTTGAGCTTTGGCAGCGAGTCGTCAGCTTGACAGCTGTCTTTGCCAGGGAAGGGGGCTGGAAATGTGCACTTCAGATTCCACGGCTGCCAGCTCTAGAGATGTTATCATGAATCCTGCAAAACTTCATGTTTTCCTTAAAGCGTCGGCTCTTCGGATGAAACGTGAACTCGTGCAGCGATGTCACTGCAAAGCAGGGCTCTGAGGTGCAGGGGAAAGGTTGCCAGTGGCACTGACAGAGCTGAAATGCCAGGCAGCAAAGGTACTTGTGTCCTTTTCATTTAAATCTCCTTGTTTTAAAGCAAAATCTCATTACTTTGGGGGTGTCTCGCTCGGTTAGAGCAGGGCTTGTGGAAGGGCAGAGAGCTCCAGACCCACCCCGATGAACGCGGAGGGATGGGTGGATACCCAGCCTGGAAATGCAGGAGTGTATCGAGCTAGGAGGAGGAGGGGGTGAAGGGGGGGTAGGACTGGCAAGCTGCCTGCCCACAAAACCCTCAAAGCCTGCCAGATCCTCAGCTGGGCCTCAAGCCCTTGCTTGAGAGCTGCTCATCCCTCCGCTCCCTGCCAGCAGCTCGCCGAGTCTCTGCAGTGCTGAGATCAGTTCTCCGAGCAAAATCCTCAGCGCGACGTTTCTGGCTCCGGATGTTTTAACCTTGAAATGATGCAAACCCTGATGTTCATCCCTGGAGATCTTCCTGTCCCAGGGTTCTCTTTTCACTCTGCCCCAGCAATCTGGAGAGCCAGACAGAGCAAATAGTTGGCAAAATGCGAGGTGAACACCTGCAAACCCCACTACCCCCTGCCTCTGCCAAGCACTGCAGCCCTAAACCATCTCTAGTGCTATTTAGAGAAACTGTCAGGGCTGCACGAGAAGATGGGGGGATAAGTAACAATTTCTGCTTTAATGCAAGCTAGTAATCACAGGATGTCTTCTGAATGTGCTTTGTATGCCAGCAAAGCAAGGGTCCCCTGCCCTGCGCTTCCCTAAGCTGCTTTCCCAGCCCCTCCCAGAGAGCTTTAGCAAGCAGAGAAGTATAAGCACTATGTTTTTGATGTGTCACATCCATCACTGGTTCAATCAGGAGAGATTGTGTAGATGCTGACAAGATGTTTTGTCTGTGAAACTGTTTAGACGGATTTAAAGTGCCGGGACTTGTGCTTCCAGGATGCCTGAGTGCCTGGAGACGGTTGTTATGGCAAACACGGGCAGGCAGCAGCTCTTGTCAGAAGTGATGGGTGTCAGGAAGCTGTTGGGTTTGGGGTGAGAATTCCATCCCAATGCAGAATTCAGCTGGATCAGAGGCTGCACGTGGCCTGGGGGAGGCAGGGATCATGCTTGCCCGGTCTGCAGCTGATGCCAGTGCACCAGGCGTGGACACATCAGGACGTTCTCTGGCAGGCTTTCATGCAAAAGAGATGCTAAGATGCACTTGGGACAGACCCCAGAGTCCTTCAGACTTTGCCCAGTGACTGGACTGTATGGTGAATAAAGCTGAGCTGCTGAGCGGGTGTGGGACTGGCCAGGGTGAGGGATCTTCAGCCCATGGTCTCACCAAGCACTGGAGAACTTTGGAAGTAACTCCTGCCTTCTGGGAGTTCAGGGCTCTTCATTGTCTCAGTGTTTGCATCCTGTGATGGTTTTTTGAATTTAGCTGCTGCTTTAACCAGTAGCAAAAGCAACGGCCAAGCTGGAGCAAAGAAGAGCCCTTGATCTGGTGGGTCCCTGAGCAAACAGCCCACCCAAAGGGGAGTACTGGTCAGGAGGAAATCTGCTCTTTGAGTCTCTTCCACTGGAAGAAGGAGCAGATATTTTTAAAAGCAGCTGGGTTTCCATAGAAACCCCAGGAAAGGGTCCTGTAATCATATGGGGGAAGGGTGGTTTTTTACTCAGCCCAAACAGCTGCCAAGAAGTTAAATGTCGAAGGTGATGCAAAACCCCTGTCCTACAGCTCAGCTGGGAAGGCAAGTTATTTTACTCCTATTAACACTTTTACAGCTGCATTGAAGTTGCTGCATTTTTTTGTTGACAGCTTTAGATGCTTCTTATTGCCCAGTCCCTCCCCAAAAGCAAATAACTCCCAAATGCTCTGCTGTGCCTGGTGAAATGGAACTCAGCTGCACATGAGACTCCAGCGTGCAGCCCAGGTTGGGTTAGCTGGTGTTTCATCTCCAGATCACCTGCATATTTTGGCATCAGCTGAATCCATTGTGACTGTAGTGACTGAGCTGAGCTGCAAGCTCAGCTGGCTGAGAGGAAGCTGGGACTGGGATGGAGAGAGCAGGCAGCAAGGGAGCACTGATTGGGGCAGGGGAGTTGCTGAAGGGTTTTCCTCCATGCAACGTGCTCCAGGTGGTGCTGTGCCTTGCAGGGTGTCCCTGTGCTACCCTGCGGGCAGAAGCGAGCTCAGTCTATGAAATAAACTGCTCCCAGCCTCCCCTGCTCCTCCTCTGAACTGGGTGGTGGGTCAGGATCAAGAAGCATCCTACAGCTGCTCGGTTTAGATGACAGTTTCCAGGCGCATTAGCTCCTGAAGATCTGCCCCATCCTCAAGGAGATCCACTCTTCCATTGTCCCTGAGCACACAAGGATGTCTGTGCAGGGTCTCAGCACTATCTAGATCAGATGGCAATGACAACTGTGAGTCCTCCCCCCTGTGCTTTGAACCCTTCATTCCCACACATGCCTTCCTTTATCCAGGTCTTGTCACCTGTAGTTATCTGCATCCTTCCTCCTTTTGGCAGATCAAGAGCATGAGCAGGACTCATACACTTGCAAGCTGTGAACTTTTAGGGGTAAAGCACAAGAAGTCTGTCATCTCCCCTGTACCTCCACTTAGATTTGCTGGAGCTGTCACTGGACTATTGCTCAGTTCCATCCAGGAACCTCTGAGCCTATCTAACCCCCTCCTGAGGCAACTTTGGACCCTTCAAATCCTGTGTCAACGAGTGCTGCAGCTTCATTATTTACTGGATGACAGGGTTGCCCCTGTCTTAGAAAGGTCTCTGGGGCCATTCCCTGCCCTCTCTGATGTTGCACTTGGGAAGCAAGTGCCCTGGTCATCTCTAGTTTGTGAATTTTATCACATTCCACTCCCATTTGTTCTTAGTTTGTTGTTTTGAAGCTCACCTCCCTGCTTTCCTGCACTGATAGCCAGTCCAGGGCCTCAATGAGCATGCCAAGAACTTTCCCAGGGCTCAACGTCCCTTTGTAAGAGAGCGCATTTACTTACCTTCAATCTACCACTCTAAGCATTTTAAATCATGATTACCAGAAGAATTTGATGTATAGCACATCCAGGAACAGGAATCAAAGCATTTGCTCAGCCAGGCTGAGAGACAGTAATTACAGAGAAGGAAGCTCGGTGTTTTCCACCAACCCCAGCTGCATGGAGGGGAGCTGACCTCCAAAACCACCTGGGGAGCCCCAGCACAAGAGTGGGAGGGAGATGGAGGTGGTGGGCAGAGGGGATGGGTCTCAAACTTTGGCTGCCAATTGAGGTGGGTCCCAGATGGTATTTACAGACAATTGCTTTTAGATCTTTGCCCACCGGTGCTATACCCAGAATTTGTTCAAGCTGGATTTGGCAGCTGGGATTGGAAGAAATTTCAGCAATCCTGTGATTCCAAGGTTCAAAATCACAACACTCAACCTAAGAGTCATTAAAATGCTCTGGAAATATACTGTTTCAGGGTGGTTTTTTTCTGCCTTCTATGACTTAAACAAAAATAAAAGAACATTCCAGTTTTGTTAAACACCATGGGCTATTCTTGCACTTTTACATGTCTTTGCATCTTCATTAGGTCTATGAAGCCCAAAAAATAACAGCCCACTACCCTGAGTGCCTTGAAACCCTTGCTATCCATTAACTAACCAACACTTTCAGGAACCCATAAAGTTGCTAAATGTGAATATAGAGACTTTAAGATGGGTCTGCAAATGTGTGCTGCAGCCTTGGGGATCGGGAGCTTCTGCTCTGCCTTAGTCAGACCATATGAACAAGGGGACTTGCTGAAAATTAAAGAGAGACACTTAAAAATCCCATGGATGTCCACACTACTGTGTTTTCAGCCTTCTGAAGAAAGAGATCTATGCCAGGATCAGAGACGAGGGATTGGACTAGCAGCATTTGTCAAGGTTAGGTAGCTCCCAACTTCTTAGAAATGCTTCAGCTGAAGCTCAGAGATAGTAAATAACTCTCCTGTAGACAAACGTAGCTGCTGACAGTGTGGAAAACTATTTCTTCTAGAACCAGATGATCTCATGCTTCTGTTGTTTGTGGGCCATAGCTAATAGTGCCACTTTCCAACCAAGCCAGACAGTCCTTCCAGGCTCAAGTGGAAAATGTCATCAACCCTAAAATCAACAACACCATTATCACATTAAATTCGTCATGAGGCCGGTACATCTTTGCTGTCACTCTTTAGCATCATGAAGCCTGTAGTAGGCCAGAGATGGGTAATGAACTACACTGTACTTGACCCTAATAACTCAGTTTTCTGCCTCAGTGAAGTACAAGAGCCATGTTTTGAAAATTTCATTATAGTCAAGCTACCTTTGGTCTAGGAGGCCAGGACTAGATCCATAACAGGGAACTGCCTCAAAAAGTTAAAGCCCATTGACCCTACATGACTGATTATAGAATGTATGTGGTTTCCACCTAAGATGCTTGCTGGATGTAAAAACAGATTTTGCTAGAGAGATCAAGTCCTCTTCCCATTCAGAGCAGACAAGAAAACATAAAAATCAACATTCTTCATGGAATTAAATTTAATCTTCAATGAAACCTTTTGCTTAAATCACTGTGAAGCTTTCACTTTCAACTTGAAATGAAGAGGAAGATGGAAGGATTTGGTTCTCAGACCTAGACACCAAAAACACCTTGATCTGGGTTTGAAATTATATTCCACTTCCAAAATACTTCACAGAAAAATCCTTTTAAGTCCAAAATGAAACATTTTGATTTGAAAGGAACCACGCAAATACTCCATTTCAGCCATTTCCACATCCCCACTTTGTTTTCACAGTAACTGCTTCATGCATGAAAGTGATTTTGAGTTCTGCTCTTGACTACTTTCTGGCCAAGTATTCCATTGAACTCCCACAGAGGTCCTGTAGTTGTAAAATGGCTCTGCAAGGAAGGTGCATTTGCATTGCAGCTCATTGCACAGATTTGACACCGGCTATGGCGAATAAAAGCCTTTAAACACCTGTTAACTCTGGAAGAAGAAATGAGTTAAGCTCATTTGTCTCTTTCCCTAGATGAATTTTTCATTTTCTCTTTCAAGCCCACTGACGTCTGTGAAATGATTTTCTGGCATACGTTGGGTCAATAAAAACTGCTGCTGGATTTCAAGTCACCACAGAGCAATGCCTGGCATTAGACATGCAGAGGGGCTTGTGCGTGCATTGGGTTATAACAAAAATCCTTGATTTTTATCTCGTTTGGATACACTTCAGGTATTGGCTTTTTGGTGTCTATCATCTCCAGAGCTGTCAGAGTGGTTGGGAACTGTGGCTGATGAATTCCACTTGTCTCCACCTCTGGAAAATGCAACAAAGAGCATCTTTAGAGATGTAATGAAATAGCATTGTCCTGATAAAAGAAAAAAAGAAATCACCTCAGTTTAAACTCCCAGCCATCCATTTACACAAAACTTACATTTCACACAATTTGAAATCACAGCCTGAGGTACCGTGTCCTGGCAAATGTTTGGGTTGATGGGATTCACAACACTCCTTAAGATTTCAAAATTTAGTTGCCACTTTGTAAAAAGTTGGGGGGTGAAAAGATCTGCTGTGACATCTCCAGCACCCTTTTGAGTGGGGAAGGCATCTCCTTCCTCTCTCTGCGTCTCCGTCAGAGCCCAGGCAGCCTGAGAAGATAACTTACTTTTTCAGCAAACAGTGGAGTTTTTCCTGTGAATTGAGTAAAGCTGTTATTTAATAGAGAAACAAGGTTTGATATTGGCTCATCCTGTCAAACAGTGAGATGAATTAAAGTGAAACATGTTCCTTGAAACAGCCCAGTGCTGAGAGAAAGTGGAATTGGCCTCTCTGGACTTTGATCAGGGAAGGAGGGGAGGCAAGGGGGGAAAAATCTCATGAACAGCCAAGCTCTGTAAGAATTATCAAATATGGATCATTTTTATTGGCCTGACCCAAAGTGCTATGGAAGTAATTGTGAGTCTCATCACTGATTTCTGACTGTGTCAGGTTGGGTAGAAGAGGCATAAATTGACTTTGCAAAGTCAATGGGGATATATCGACTTGTTCTGCTAAATACCTGGCCCTGTGTTTACTGCTTCAGGATCACGAGGCTGTGAAGTGAGCAGTCTCTAATTAGGAAGTAAGGCAGTTTGGAGCTCTCTACTTCTATCTCCCTCCTAATTAATCCCAGGATTAATTTTAAAGCTTATTTTCCTCTTTCTGAAAGTTTTTATTCCAGAGATGCCCATCCCGCTGCATCCAAGGAGACCCGCAGAACACGCTGACTGCAAAAGGCAGCAGGCAGCAGAAAGAGCTGGTTTTTCAACGTTACTGAATAGCTAAATAAATTTTACTTCAAACCACCAGCCTGGAAAGCGGTATTTCGGTGTGTATGTGGAGAGTGTTCAGGTGTTTGGGGACACGTCCGTAAATAGAAGAAGTAAAGCTTGCCATCTGGAGAGGAAATCTGCTTCCTCCTCGGCATGGCTGGGGTCGTGGGCAGTTCCACATGTGCCACCAACAGAGAATTCTCTTCCTCAGATACCACCTGCTCGGTAATCCATGTTTATCAATGAATTAGGGCTTAATTTGAGTATCAGTCTGTTATGGCTTAGGTGAGAGGCTTGATTTTCATGCAGGGAAAAAATCGTGGTCATTGGAAACAGTCCCCAGTGATGGGTTCCAGGCAATATCTTTCAGCAATCCTTCCCTTGCTGGCTCTCAGAATTTTATTGCCTTGTGATAATTGGTGATTTTTCTGAACGCTTTTGTGAACCAGTGAGAAATGCTGGGGCTTGTTCCAATAGTGACTTTTCCACTGACTTGTTTGCTAGGGGAAGCTTGATACTGAGACCCAAGAATGTCCTGAAAGTTCAAGCACTAGAAAACATGTAAGAAAAGCCAACACTTACTCAACGGTCTTGTGTTCTGGGGACATGACTGTTGTTCTAGGACCGTGCTCTGACTGTCTCTTTGCCTAACAGCCCAGAGCCTTGGGAATGAGAAAGAGATCGCTTGGTGCAAAGAGCAGGGGCTGAGCTGCTGATTGCTCAGCACGAAGGCATCGCTGGCTTTGCTACGTGACTTGCACCAGGAGGTTGTGCATACATTGCTCTCTGCCTTTCTAGAAAGAGCAGGTACACACTAGCCAAAGAGGTTGTTTTGGTCAACAACAGCTTTCACTGGGGGGAAAAAAACCAACCCTTTTTTAATGCTACAGTAAGGAGTTTTCACACTCTGGTCTTGCAAGCATCATGGAAACTATAATGGGATCTCCGCCTCCTTGCCAAGCTTCAGGCTTTGGCGTGATCCCCTGTCATCAATATGCAACTAATGACTCAAGCCATTAAATTATCCCTGGTGCCTTTTCCTGCTGAGTAGAAGGAAAATACTTGTTATGGCTATTTGGGGGGTATGCATCTGTTTCTCTGAAACAACTTTGAGCTTAGAGACATTACTGTTTCAACAATTAAATTACACTTGAAACTTTCTGGGTGGGTGGTTTCCTTCCCTGTAATGGTGTCCTTGTGGCAGAGGTAAGGGGGTTGCCTGGTTGTTGTCCTTCTCCTGGCCTTACTGCCGTGCACCAACCCCTGCTGGGGCACAGCATGGCTTTGCTCTTGGTGTCTTTGTTGAGCTTCTTACTGAAGATGTTAAGAGATCACCATATTGTGGTGACAATACGGACATGTGTCCACCAGAGTGGACATCCCAGAATTACTTGACAAAGACCCAGACCCATCCAGGAACTGGCAAAGGCTCTCAGTAGCCATTTACCAAAGTAATGTATTGACAGTGAAACACAAATTTCCATGTTTTTCTCATCTGAGTTGTCCAAAGTGCTTGTCTTGACTTAGTGCTGGATTCTTCTTTCTTCTGTACAAGGGACTCTTACCTTGGGAAGCAGATGACACTGAGTCTCTTTTCCTCCCCTCGTTTTGGTCCCAGTGAATCACCTTTCAAATGAGAAGGTTCATCTTGATGAAGTTCAACTTAGGTCTCTGGCACTGATTTTTCTGATATTTCAGGGTGCATAGTGTGTGAATACACATAGGTGAACTTGCAGAGGCTTGAGTAGATGTGTGTTCACAAATGTCCATACATTCAAAGCTGTGTGAACGCGCCCAGGAGATGGAGGTCTTCCATCACCATTAATCTAGGCGGAGTGCTCCTGGGTTTCATTTAAGGTCTGACAGAGAGCTTTAAGGAAGATACCTGAACATGGGGTTTGATGTCAGTGCTACTGCTGCTCACTCCTTCCACCTCTGCCATCTCTCTTGAAGGGTTTATTCACACATTTTTTACAGAGCTCAGGCCTTGGGAACACCCTGGGATGTGTTGTACCTCTTCAGGGACCCAGAGTTGTAAGCAAACAGCATTCAGGCTCTGTAAAGGTTTAAAAATGGTTCTGGTTTTTTTTTTCTTTTTACTCAGTGCAACAAGCCAGAATTCAAAACTGATGCATGCATTTCTCAAGTCATAAACTGAATTAAATCTTTTTTGATACTACCAGTGGAAAAAAATAACTCACCCCATCTGCTTTACAGAGCAATTGGTTAGTGCTCTGGTACTGTCTACCAAACATAAGGAAATGCTTCTTTAAAGGTTTGGTTTTTTTTTTCCCACAGATTGCTTTGGGGTTTAAAATCACTTCAGGAGTATATTTTTACCCGGATCTGACAATCTCACCTTTTTATCTCTGCATCTAAATATCACTCAACATCTGGTCAAAATTTGTGTGGGTTTGTTATTTCTGGGTGTCTACATTTGCAAACAAGCAATGAATCTCTAAGTGCCTGGCCTCCAGTTCTGTTTAACTGACGTTTAGAGAACAAGGAAAATATTTTAAGGAAGAAAATTCTTCGCCCGCTTCCCTTGCAGCTTCGGGAATGCTGTTTGTGCTCATGTTGGGATTCCTTTGAAAGCTTCACCCGGAGACTCGTTTTCGCTCCGAGATTGCCTCTAATGTCTTTTTTAAGCAGCACCCAAACAGCTAAAGAACAATCCGGATCTCACTGAAGCATTCCAAATGGGTTCTTTTAGAAAAGAAGACAAGGATTTATGGTTGGCGAGTGCTTGTTGCAATGAGCATGGAGAACTCTGGCTCTAATAACAGCAAGATTTATGGCTTCAAATCCATCAGTGCCCAAGTTGCGCGAGAGATTTTTTATGACTGGAACTTTGTCAAGACAATGCAGGCACCTGAAGGTTAAGTCTCTATTTTCATGAATAAAAGTTGTAATTGGAGGTTTTGGGTTATCAGAAAAGAATCCTGAATCATCTGTAGATTAAAGGGAAAAAAAAAATAGCTCTCGCAAGAGGATTTATTGGGAGGGAAGCGCAAGGCTGGTGGGGCATAATGAAATCAGAGGATATTCTCAAGCTGTTGCTTAGGAAAAGTTCTCCTTAAGGTTTGACACCCTCCTTTGGTGACTGCCAAGAAAGTGCTGTGGTAGATTGCTTGCTTTAAGACTCTACCAACTGTCACATTGAGCCTGACACAGGGTGCCCTTGGCTGTGACAGGTGACAGCTTCCCCCACTGTAGCTGGGTCTTTTCAATTAGTGTCATCATCACTCCCTGTGGTGGTTAAGCAATAAATGTCATGAGTGCTAAAGATCTGTCCCACAGCCTCTCTACTTAGAAGTCAGCTATGTCTATTTAATTCACTGTCCCTTCAGCTACCCATCCACAAAGGGCAGATCTACTTTTCTATTGCTGTAGTGTCCAAAACAATCTCATTCTGATTCTCTTTCCATCCATGGTGTGGTCAAGCTCCATCCCTTATTACCTTTCAGCTGAGAGGATCAAGCTTGATCTTCCTGTTCCTTTGCACAATGATGAGTTTTATTTCTGAGCCTGGTCCAGATGAACTAGATCTCCTGTAATCAGCCAGACTGTAAAGGAGGTCAGTGGAGCTGCTGGAAAATGGCTTCAGAATCTTGATATTTGAATTAATTTTGTGTTTTCTTGAGTAGCTACTGTGTAGGTATTCATCTAGGGTGCTAGGAGAGACCTTTACTCTCCTGGGAAAAAAGAGCTTTGGCACAGATTAAATGGTTACCCATTCTTCTTGCCAGTTGGCCAAAAGGCAGGAAGGTGTCGTAGCATGTGTTAATGTCTCCTACCCAGGGGACAGAAGGGTAGGAACTCAGGCCTCACCTCCTGTGCTTATAGAGATATGTAGTTTGTAATAGTAAGAAAAATAACCAACTTCAAAAGTGCTTGCAAGCTGGAATCCTTGTTACGGTGCTGGTTTGTCTGTCAGCTCCACCACAAACCCCCAAGCCCCGTTTAATCAAGTTAGAACTCTTGTGCTGCTCTGGATTTTGCAGGTCTCCTCCCCTTGTTCGTGAAGGAGCTTCAAAGGTGATAGGTGTTCAGGTTTTGTCTCTTCAATACATATGCTGTTTGCTCAGTGAGAACATCGCTTTTTATCCCAACCCAAAAACACTTCTAAGGAGCAAGGTCATCTTTCATTACTCAAAAATACCCCAGCATCCCCCTTGGCCGGTGTTTTCCTCTTCTGCACTAGCTCCCAGGCACTGGAATTCTAGAAGCAGACTGTGCAGCTGATCTGCTGCCTTCCTGCTTTGATCCTGCCTCACACAGGCTTTCTGGAGTATAAGACTCATTTCATCTAGACGCAGACGTGCAAATCCGAAGTAGTCATTCTGGGCTTGCTTTGTAGTTATTGAGGAGGGAGATGCTCCTAGAGGGTGTCTACATTTAGCCCATATCCAGGGCTAAACTATAGCACTTGCTTTATCACCCATTGACCCCTTCCCAGCAGATAAGGGGGAATCAGGGAAAAGAGAGGATACCCAGGGGTTGGAATGAAAATGGATTTAATGAAACAGTAAAACTAACACCAATGCCAATATAAAGTATAGAAAGTTATGCTCAGCCCAGGGAACATGCATACAGTCAGAATAAACTGGAAAGCAGTCCTCAGGAGCAGAATGGTAAGTCTCTCTAGGGCTGGGGACTCTCCCCTCCAGGTCTGAGAAGAAGCAAGAGGAGCAGGATCAAAAAGAGCCACCCTTCTCAGCCAACTTCCCCCTTTATACCAAGAGGGATGTTTTTGATCTGGGATACACCTGGAGCCAACTCGAGTCAACTGCCCTGGCTGACTCCAAACTTTTAATGGCCTGCAGACCATGGCTGGCCTGGGACTCTGTCCCAGTGAAACCAGGACAGAAGGCAATTCATCTTCCCTGTCCTACATCCACTCCCCAAGAGAGGCATCTCTTGTCCTTCATGGCTTTTTTCTCCCTGTTAACTACAAAGGTGGCCACTCAGACTGAGATGGTTTTTTGCTTGGCTCAGTCAGAGCAGATTAATGCTCCCACTTGTATAATTAAAAAAAAAAATAAACCCAACCCTACACATGACATTGAGTAAAAGGGCTGAAAATGTACAAATTAATTCCCAGAGGTCCAGTTTAAAAGTACACTCCACTCCACTTAAGTCTAGAGTTATCCTAAATAATTCCTTCTGGCAGTTTAATGGTGGATATTTCGCTGTAACGCTTCCTCTATGACATTTGCAATGACCTAGTTTACTGTTTTTACAAATAATAATCTGTCTTAATTTTCTCTTTGAAGTAGAAAGCAAAAGAATAAATGAGTGAAATCTAAACCTGGTAACCTTGCTAGATATTTTAGGTCAATAAATTATCTTCATGCATAGCTTAGAATTTCAGCTTTCCACTCCAGTGGATGAGGGCTCTTTAATGCTTGTTAAAATAGCAGAGATAAGTGATTGCAGTCTGAAGATGGAAAATATTGAATAATGCAAAGATCTGTGTATTTTGTGATTTTACTTGGCTGGGGGAGAAAGTCCTTTGATTCTTTCACAGCCAGAGATAAGAAAAGCCTTCTCTTCAGCTAGGGCTATCCACACTTTGGTGCCAAACAGTTCTGAACAAGTAAAAATGTACCTGTGATGAAAGTGTTCCAGCTGGGCTGTGCCAGGGCTGGACATTTCTGACCTGGTTTTTAGCTTAAAAAGTCAGGACAGGTTGAGAATCTTTCCTTTGGGAAGCCAGGAAACCTTGTCAAATACACCATTTAGAGCTATTAATGCAGCTGATGTTCTGGATGCAGGTTCTGGATGGTCTGGTGACCAAAGTTGTTGCCCAAAGTTCATTTACTAGTTGGAGACCTGATTCTAAGAAGTACTTCAAATCTGTATTATTCAAAGCAGAATGGAGTTTCTCGAGAGAAAACCAGGAGTTTTAACGAGGCAGAGATGCTCACAGAATGAGCCAGACTTCCCTCATTGTATTATTTTCTCCAGACAAATAAAAATCCTGAAGGCTGCAGAATTCTTTTCACGGGACATCAAAAAGTTTTGGCAAGAGACTAAAAGCTTTGAATAAAAACCAAGTTTGCCACTTTTGCTATTTCCGTTCCTCTCTGTGGTCTTTCTGATAAACCGAACGTCAGATTCTCCAGGGTCCCTTTCAACCTCTCAAAACACCAGGGTTTTTTTTTATCCTTCTTTACAGTGAGCATTTTCTGGGTCTCGGGTCTCCCTACATACAGCCATCGGTGCATTTGTGCTGTCCCAGCTCTTGCCTCCTGGAAGGATCACCTTAAGCAAAGTCCATCATTCTGAATCTCAGTACCCTGCAACTGTGGCCATGGGCTCGCATTCTTGGCACTGAAGAGTTGCACTATTTTTTCCTCTCTGATAAACAGGGATGTAGTCAACATTGCTAATATTTTATTCCCCTGTCAACATAGGAGAAAATAATAATTACACCCTGCTCTGCAGGACTGGGAATTATAATCAACACCAAAGCAGGATCTGCACATAATTAGAAGCTTGTTTTAGTTGCTTTTTTTGAATCTATTGCACAGGAAATTGCCAGTGTCAGCTAGGATGGTTTTAACCAGCACGGCTAAAAGTGAGACACCATTGTTGTAATTGCCATTGCAGCAGCAGTTCAGATCTCCACCATTTGCTCCAAAGCAATAAAGAACAAAGACTGTTGAAAAAGTGCCAGAAATCGGTCAGAGGCACTGTATTGTTGTCTGAAATCCTTTCGTTTTCTCAACCCAGAGGGTGCACCTTGTTCTTGTAAAGTTTAGGGCTCCCTCAATGCCACCCTTGGGTGCAAAGGGAAGCAGATTAGTCCTGTTTGAACTTGGATAACCGAAGCATGAAGAGGTAATGAAGGCAGATTTCTCAGAAGGTGGTTTGGGAGCTTTGGTTAGAAAAAAAAGCCATTTAGAAATTGAGTTGAAGGGCTCCAAAGAACTTACATTTCACATAGACTTGAGCCAGTCTAGGGTTGGGATCAAATCTTGCAAGACTTTTTTAGTGATTGACCATAGAACCAGTTTTCCTCTTTCAAGTTGCCTGCGTTTCACAGGGACTGAAGGTCTCCAGCATCTTCACAAAGATCCACCTTTCCACTTTAGTTATCCCATGGCTCTCAGCTATGGCACATCCAGGTGTCTGCCCAGAATGTGGCATCAGGATATTGGTCATATCTGATGCTGGAGCATGCTTGGGCTCCTCAAGTCTTCTAAGACTCTTTCAAGAGGAAATGCTGGGCAATATCATAGAATCATTAAGGTTGGAAATGACCTTCAAGATCATCAAGTGCAACCATCTACTAAATATTATCAGGACCACTAAACCATGTTCTGAAATGCCACATCCAGACGTTTTTTGAACCCCTCCAGGGATGGTGATTCCACCACCCACCCCAGGCAGCCTGTTCCAAGGCCTCACCACTCTCTCAGCAAAGAAATTTTTCCTAATATCCAACCTAAAACTCCACTGGTCCAACTTCAGCCCATTTCCTCTTGTTCTATCACTATTTACCTGGGAAAAGAGACCAACACCCACCTCACTCCAACCTCCCTTCAGGCAGCTGTAGAGAGCAATGAGGTCTCCTCTCAGCCTCCTCTTCTCCAGACAAGACAACCCCAGCTCCCTCTGCTGCTCCTCATAAGACATTTTCTTCAGACCCTTCCCCAGCTTTGTTGCCCTTCTCTGAGCAATGCTACAACAGAGAAAATACTTAGAACTGCAAGAGCTGTCCACGCTGGAAGCAAGGTGGACGCAAGGCTTGGTGTGTTTGGGTGTATGTTGGCACTTCCATAAAACAGATGGTGAGCTGAAATAAATCCATCAGAGATCAAATGTTTGGAAGCTCACAATTGCTAGAGGTGAGAAAGTGCCCAAGACAAACAATGCCCTGCAACTTCTTCGTGGGAGTGGGATGCAGATTAGATGATGACATCTTGGCAGCCCCCTTCTAGCTGGATACATCCTTAGGACCGTGGGCCTTTCTGCCTTGGCATGCCATGAATTGTCTCATTGACTTGCAGTCTTTAAGCTGCTGTTAATTTAAAAAGCTCCCTTGTTCACCTCTGATACAGACTCAAGAGCTTTTCTGGCTGAGATGAATTGGAAGCCCTGCAAGAGCAATAAAATGCCTCGTACGGCCGGGTTTAGCTGCCTCCTCCGAATCAGTTTTTCTAACTGCATGTTGCTCTGCAGCTTCGATGTAATAGATCCAGACCCTGCAGCGCTGCTCAGGGGGCTGCACAGGCTTCATTAAGTGTACACACATACCAAGTTGCCTTAAATTTTTGCTTTTTTTTTTTGTTTGTTTTGTCAAGCACTTGAGAAGTCTAGGCGAATGTGAGGAGGCAGGAAAAGACCTTTAAAACGCATTATAAATCCCATTTTAACTCAAGTAATTATAGCTACAGTGTAATTAAAATATTGTGTAGGAAAAGAAAATAATCCTACCAAACTTAGATCCTGTGTGTATTAGCATATTGCCATCTGCAGACTTCTGAGTCACCACACCTCTCTACCTTACAGCAAAATGCTCAACAGCCTCTTCTGTCAGAAACACCCACTGTGCTAAGCACATCTGTCAGGCTCCTGGTCAGGGAGCCAAACGGGTCTCGTCGGTGTAAACTTCCTCCCGCTCCCTTTCCTAAAGGTGAGGATAAACGCACTCCAATGTTGGCCGTTACAAACCAAACTGTCACACCAGAAGAAAAATCCTCATTACATAAAACTTCTCCTTTCGAATTGATTGGAAAGCTGGAGCAGGGGAAATGAAAGATGTTGAGCTTGACTTCAGGAAGGCAGACCTCTTCCAGTCACAGGCAGCAGAACAAGCCATCATGCCAGCAAAACAAATGCAACTATTCTCTGACCAGCTCTAGCTTGGTAATTTCAAGACTAATAAATTCGCTGGAAGGGGAAAAAAAAAAAATACATTACACTGAATCTTCATCAGTCACTGAAAAGCACCATATATGTCAAAGAAAGTTTGAGGTAATATATCTGGTATAAATATACTCATACATGTCAATCAAGTTCTTTGAATATCAGAGTGGTTGAATTACCTCGCTTAGTGACATGGTATATTCTTACCGCAAAAAAATAACGGAGGGGAGGATGGATGTTTCTTCAAGTCTCAGGCTGAAGCAGAAATCACAAGGCACGGCGCAGAAATGACGGGGTGAATTTCTACGTCCTGTGTTATACTGGAGGTCAGGCTAGACGGTGATGATAATATTCCCTTCTGGCCTTACAAAAAAAGCGTCTGTGAAAATACAATCAGGGCTTACAGGTCATTGAATCCATATACTGGGAAATTATTTTTTTTTATCAGTATAAATGACATTATCTGCCAGCAAAAAAAAAAAAAAAAAGAAGCTGCATCCACTGGAGTCAGCAGCCGAGCCTGAAAATGGGACAAGTATGAGGAGAGCATCCCAACCTGCTTAACTGCCTCACAAATCAAAGGTATGGGCAATAACTCCTGTTTAGGGGAAATTCAGATGAGAAATCTGATTACTGCTCTCTGCAGGAAAAAGACAGCGCTTTGACAAAACGAGGGCTGTTTTTTTTCCAAGCGCTCCAAGTGCCAGGACCTGACTTGCCAGAACTTCCCGGGAAGGTCAAAGCTTTCCCACGCTTCAGCAGTTTTGGGCAGGTCAGGGTGGACTGGCCAGGGAGGACTGGAGCTGGTGCAGCTTTCCTCGTAGGGGGTGGGTTAACGTCCTCTTGCGCGCGCTGGGCGAAAGACAGCGCAGTTTATGGGCCGTTTCATTGAAATTCAAATGTGTATGGGAAAAACACTCTATACATACATAAAACTTATAGCTCTATCCAGGGAAGCGTCTTGAGAGTTTATTAATGGGGCAGCTGATGAAATGTTTCTATGTAAGTAATAGATAAAGGAAAGTTGGGTTGGTGTTCACGTGTATTAAACTTCCAGAGTGTCCTGCACAAAATATCTATCCCCTAATATTTTTTTCAGCGGGAAGAAAAGCATGATTTGCTTAATCCGAGTATAATGATTCTTGCATAAATCCACTGCCAACTTACACAGGCAGATTCAGCTTCTGCTGGAGTAAGAGAGACAACATCTTATCTGATGGTCTGGGCTTTATGGAGAGGATCTTGAAGAGTTAAGAACAATCCCGCCTATCAAGCCAACACTATACTAATATAAAGCATAAATACTTGGATGCATGGGGGTTTGCACGTCTTTACATAGACACTGGGGTTTGCTTTTGGCTGTTCTCCGCTTCTCGCAGCGTCCATTTGCATCCTTTCAATACATCCTTGGATGGAAGATCATAGCACGATGGAAATTCAAATCCTGCCCATGCAATAATACGTCCGCAGCTGTGGGTGGAAGCAGGTGCTGTACAGCCTGCGTGCCAGTGCCAGCTCTCAGCTCATTTTTCTCACTTGTATCTCTTTTTATTTTTTTCCCCCCCAATTCTGAGCCCCAGAATTATTCTGCTTCTTCTGGAGAGGGTAAAATGCTCTGTCGCTGGCAGTGGTTCATAGAGAGGCTTGCCCACCGGGCAGGAAAAGCTCATTGTGTGGCTGGGCTCAGCCTGAGCCACAAGCATGGCAGAGTGGTTGCTCCAGCATCTTCATTTCTTAACTGGGAGGGCTGGCCCAGCCAAACAACAGGAGCAGAGGTTTGCTGCCTTTTATGCAGCAGCTGGGAGGCTAAAAGTGACAGATGGCTTCAAAGCATGAAGGACAGGGTTAAATCCCCTCAACGTGATGCATGGGGTAAGGGTGAAGCTACTTTTTTTTTTTTTTTTCTTAGTATTATTAGAGGGATTAAGTGGAATTTAATTGGTGCTTTAGCCTTGAGCTGCCCTCAGTGTGGGAGCTGCAGAGCAGATAGAGCCAGCACCACTGCAAAGCCAGTGAACTCCAGCCTCTCACCTTCCCTGTCCTCTCCAAAGCAAACAAACAAACACTCTGTTAATTAACTGCAGACGCCCCGACTGTGATGGGTAGTGCTGGGAGCCGTCACCCGGGAGAGAGGAGTCAGGAAAAGGAGGAGGCTGAAAAAGTCAGTCCAGCAGAATAATAAACTCCTCTTGGGCAGGAGAATGCAAAATCAATCTGGGCTGTAAATTCCTGTTCTTCATCATCTGCCCTGTGCTGGTGAAAAGGGCGAGGTGGGAGGAAGGACCCTGCTCTGATCACCCTCACGAGGTCTTTCTTGCAGTTTTCTGTGGCAATTCCAACATCTCATCGACTGAGCTACAATGACAAAGGAACTATCCTGGGTGTAAGGACCCAGTGGGAGATTCAGACCTGGTTCCCAGCTTGGTTTTGGACCAGCCCCGATGGGTTTTTCTTCTAGAAATCCCAGTGCAGTTCAAGGAAGGATTCCCATCATACCATAAAGAGCAAGAGTTAAACTGTAGTGACCTGGGTGGTTCCCCATCACCTGCCATCAGCGCCAGAGGACATCCTGGGATACAAGAGCTTTGCTAGCGTCAGTGCAGCCATGGGCTGCTGCAGGGCAATGGCTGTGTGCTGGAGTACTGCATCGTGCTCAAAGACTGAGCCAACCCACGCCTGGGTCACCCTGCCAGGTCTGCACAGAAAGTTGTTTTTCCCCGTGCTTCCCTTCAGCTGAGTAATCGCTTTGTGAGAGTTTGTCATTGGCTGCTGCGTGAAGTAAGGCAGGCCAAGCAGCCACCGAGGCAGCTTCTGTTCTTGAATCTGTCCTGTGCCAAGCTGAATGGCTTGATCTGATGCCTCCATTCCTCCATCTGTGAAGTGGAGAGAAGTGCTATGTTCCTCCGTAGCTTTCTGGGAGATGTAGCCCTGAAAAGTGTTACACGGGAATTGCTGTTCTTGTTCAGACATAGATTGGGTTGGGAGTCTGTTAACTCCCTGCTCCCAGGATTCAAACCATCCGAAAGAACAACCAAGAAAAGCTCTCCTAGCAAAACAAGTATCTACAGACTTCTCTGTTGGCTGATCTGTGCTCTGAAGGATTTCAGCAGCCTCTACCCTTGCAGAACACTCCAGTTCCACCCAGCACGGGGTAAATCAGCTGCCTATTCAGAGTTAGGGCACGTGCTGTAGGGCATCAGCTCCCTGCTGGTTCTGGGATGCACAGAGAGGTGCTAAAGCCATGTACAACGCAGACATTACAGCAAGTCCTTCACAGGGTGGAGAGACACCCCAGGATGCCTTGTTGGAATGAGTTGCCCAGTAATACCTTGGCTTGGGATGGCTAATGTACCCAATCTCACAGAGGGTTGCATATATAAACCTGTATTTGCTGGGACGTAGAAATTAAATGACGTCTGGACCCTTTGCCAGACCTGTGTAATGCCTGAACTGGGCAAGGTTTGTCCCTGGCAGTTTTTGTAAGACTTCTGCAATTTTCTCTTTTTTTTTTTTTTTTTTTCCTGCTTCTTGACTATGTCACCTGTATAGGCCCGTTCAGCCCAACAGTTTTACAGAATACCTGATTATTACAGCTCTTATTTTTATTACCAACTTTTCAGTCATGAAATCAATTTCAAGGCCAGCAGGAGCTGATGAGAAATGCCAACTGCCATTATACCCCTCTGGGCTTATTTGCTTACAGAGGCTTGCACGCTGTGATATTTTTCAAGCAAAACCCCAAAAGGTACAGAAACCAACGATGCATTTAGAAGACTTTGTGGGAAATGCAAGAGTTTTGTGCTGTGACAGGATTACAGACCAGGCAGCGTGAGAGCCCAGGTACCTGCAGGATCCCAACGATCTTGCTTTTGTTTAAACTGTTTCTAACTTCAGTCGTGTCTTATGGCATCACATCCAACATCCCGTAACTTCCAGTGAAGTTCTCCCAGGGCTGTGCTGGCCACTGGTGGCTGGGAAGGCAGCAATAAATCTGTCTTGATTTAATTGAGCTGGTAGCTCTGATTCTGATCCTGGCAAGGAGCTGCTAAGATGAGCCAGAAGAGTCTTTCAGCAATTACAGGTTAGCTCAGGGCAGCTCCTGAGGGCCTCTAACTTTCTGCACTGTCCCAGCACTGAGTTTGGAAAGCAGGTACCTTCCAGGCTCGCAGAAGTTGCTCACAGCTCTAGACCTTCATAGCTACTTTTCTCACCGGCCTCAGTCCACGTTGATCAAGTTTGCCAAACGTTAATGAAGCCGTAGAGGGTTAAAATCCAGGGGGTGACTGTGCTGAGAAAGACTCACAACCCTCTGCCCTGGTCAGAGAGACTCCTGAGCTCATGAAATGTCTCCTGAGAGAAGTTCTGTAGTTGAGTGGGAGACTGGACGTCAATCTGTACGTGCAGTGGCTGCTTCATTGCTAGGACACTGGAGCCAAAGATCTTTTCCAAATGTGCAGACTGTCTTTGAGTTTTTTTAAGTCTTCACTATAAAAATTTATCCTGTCCATTACCACTTGGAGTCCGCTCCGGATCCGCTCTGTTATATGGGCTATAAACACTCTCCAACAGATAACGTCAAAGTAACAACCATCGCTCATTAAATAAATGACAGTTGCGTGTTCATGAGTCTTTCAAAGAGGTTCTGCCTCGTGTCCTGCTGAATGATTCTGCAGTGGGCTTTCATCACCAGGGAAGACCTGGAAACCACTGGTAGTTCCCTAGGGAGCAGAGGAGAAATGGCATTGGGCTGTGAGCAGTCCACAAAACATTGCAAGGCTGAAACGTGTTACTGGCTGCAAGTCTTGATGGACTTGAGGTCTTGGATTTGTACAAACAGGAAAACAACCCAAGACTTTCCTCTTCTTTAGTTGCATCTCTTCTGTGTTGCGTCCAACAGGTAACCTTCAGGGGACGGAGCGGACAGAGGTGCAGAATTCATCTCCCTTTCCTCCACAGACTGTGGAAAGAGCTGACGGGGTTAGCAGGATGATGTTTAGATGGCCCACGTGGGGAGTGATGTCTTCAGCACAGAGAAGCTTCATCCAGGGTATATCAAGAGGAGTCCCTTGCATTGTGGAGTTTATAAAGAGCTCTGAATACAGTGAAATAGTTCTGCCAAGGTAGCATAATCTTCCTCCAAAATGCATATTATTGGGCTATTGTAAATGCCACAGGTGAATTGTGGTGCATAAGGTCAGGGGACAATTGCTTTCATCTCCCTGAAATATACTCTGAGAGCCTATTAGTACATCGTGCTTAGTGTTATCTGGGCTGAGTTAATTCAGTCCACCTCTGGCCAAGTGCCACTACATAAACATCGCTGACATTTTCATTTCCCTCTCCAGCAGCCTTCGCTGGCAGCTGACCCTCTGGTTTCCTCCCACTCAAGATTTTAAAACTTTGGAAGAATCCCTGCTTTGTGCAAAACAAGCAAATCTTCTTTCGTTGCAGAAACGCATTCTGACAGGAGCAGCACTGAAAAAACTGATGCGACCAACTCCAGTGGCCTTCGGTTGTGTGTTCTCAGCCGGCATCTCCTGCAGATAAAGATCAAACTGAGAGTGAATGAAAAATGAGTTGGTAGAGGCCTTTCCTATCACCTTCAATGACTGGTCACCTGGAGTTGTAGGAAGGGTCCTTGAACATCTGTGGGAGCTGTGGTAGCAGAGAGGAACGTGTCTCTTCCCTTACAGGTTGACCATTAGCCTCCATACCTGTGGCTCGTACCACTGCTAACTTGGTTCTTCTGGAAATCCAACACTTTTTCTCCAATCCTTCCTCCAATTTACTGAATTTCCCCTCCAAACTATTCTGCGTGACAAGAGAACACCACCAACATCTTGTCTGGGCTCTGCCATTCTCCTGTCTTTATCCCCTATACAACACTATGCACTTCTTGCTTGCTTTGTCTAACCTGTTTTACACCTCTCCCTTGAAATGTGATGAATTGAGTCCTGTGGGACCCTGCTTCTCTCCATTAACTGTCAAGGGAGTCCAGATAACTTGTTCAGATGGAGATGTCAACACTGGCAACATTTACATTTGACAAAGGAGATTAGCCCGGAGTGTCTAAGGGGTTGAGATTCATCTCATCACGCTTCAGGTGTCCAGAGAGTGGATGTCAACAGCTGAGCCAAGGCATCGAGACTGTCTTCGTCCTCAACAGAGACAACTCATCCTCGGATGTTCGAAAGAGAGGATGACTAATCCATCCCTTGGCTATGAAAGGAGCCAACATGGCCAGCTGAGATGTCAATACTTATTTTGCAGATGACTCAGGGTGGGATTTAGCTGAAGTGCCTCACACAGTTGCAGAGCAATGGCTGAGCCCAGGTCTGTGGTTACACGTCACCTTTTGTCAGCAGCTCATCTGTCTCTACTCTGCTACTGATGGTTTCGAGAAAAAAAATATCACCTGAGTCTAGGCCTTCTGAACCTGATGACGGAATTTCCCCAGACTCTAGCAATACTGAGACCAAAATCCAACCCCCTTTTTTGACTCTGATGTCCTGTCACAACAGCTTGGCAGCAAGCAGATCACTCACATCAGGCATCCATATCTCTGAACACGCACATAGCTCAGTCGGAGCGAAATAAGCCTCTGAGTATGCTGCTGGGGGAGGACCGAGGATGCAGAGGGAGCTGATGTTGGCTGTTACCCTAGCAACAATCTCCATCTGGTAGGAATCTGAAGCAGGCGGTCTGACCCCTGGCAAAAAATGTTTGAACATTTAATGACTTAAATAACTGAATAATTCTAGGCTGTTATGAAAGGCAGGAGCATGTAGCCCCAGTTGAACGTCACTTGTAACCATAATAGATGAAGTCAACACGCTTAGACTTTGGCAAAGAAGGTGATAGAGAAGCACATGTGAGATACGGTGTTTGAAAGAAAATGGGTCTGATTTTCCACTTAGACCACATTTATATGTTACTCTAACTCAGTAGAGAACTGGATCAGTATTTCCTCCTAAAAGGAGACAAGGTGATTCAGAGCAGTGGTACTATAGCAATACTAAGCTGTTATTCAGCATTATTAATCCACAGATTTCAATACTCATTAATGCCACAGGAGGGGAGGGTACAATTCTACTTTCATTTCACCTAATTATGTATTTTTAAACTATTACTTATTATTATTATTATTATTTCATTGTGTGTTTTGGTGTCTCTGGATAATTCTAAATTGATGTCCTGGAGAGTTTGGCTCAGTCCTGAGTTTCTTTCCTGGACAGTCTGCAGGGCTCTTCTTGCCTGCCTGCTTTACTGATCCTAAACCCCAGAAGCTTTATCATATATCCTGAAGTGCCATCTGTTGTTTCTTTACCTGCAGTTAAGGGAAAATCAAAACAAGATTTATGTTGGAAGGGCATTTTGGAATCCTTCTGGTCTAACCCCATGCTGGAAGCTGGACTCAAAGTAGAGCTTATGTACTGGCAAGAGCTCTTTCCATTGGCATGTTCTTGACCTGAACCTCATCCACCTAGGGAGGTCTTTTGTCTTCAGTTGCATTTATTTTGAGGCTTCTTTCTGACTGATAGGAAGAAAGTAAACTTCAATAGAGATTTTTTTTATTTTTTTTACTGTATTCTGTTGGAATCTTTTATTACCATAGGCCACCAATAATTGACTTCTAAGAAGTTACAATGTCCACTTACCATTCATGCCCAAATTTCTACCGTATCATGGGAATGGTTACCTTGCCACCCAGTTTTTCCCATGGTACAAGCCATCTCATGCAGATCAAGTGAAATCTGGACATTTAACACCAATTTCAGCCTTATCTTATCCTGTGCCTGTGATATTATTTCGTACAGAACTCTGACTCTTGCTGGGCTTTACCCTTAACCACCAGCAGCAACCCTCCCATTCAGGCTAGCAACTCATGCTGCCTTCATAAAGTCCTGGATAAATTCCCCAAGTTCTCAATAGTCCCTGGCAAAATAAGCTGAAATACCTGTTTCTCTTCACTAACCCTCAACAGAGCCCAGGTTGCCCACCTCAGAAGGAAAGACCTGTGTTAATTAACCATCTAACACTGTCTGGGTCTGCCTGGGTAGCTGCCGTGGAAACAGCTTCTTGCAGGATGCTTTAATCTGCTTCAAAGATTTCTGTCTCTGAAGATGCCAGTGATGACAACTGTAATGCTTCTCAGGATAAAAAAGCTCTGGGGTAATATGAAAAAAAGAAGAAATAGAGGTGACAGTCAGGCTGTTCTCTGACCTACTCTCTGTTCTGCAGTTTGCACAAGGTGAGAAGACTGAAATAGTTCTAAACTAGGGGAAGCATCCAGTTCCCACCCCTCAGTCCTTGATTTCTTTATTTCTTTGCATCAGTGATTGAAAACTTGCTCCCTGGAAGTTGACCAGGACGCATTCACTGATGAAGTGTGTGACATTTGCCTCAGAAAGGCTCAAGAAGCAGACCAAGGAGGTCCAAGAAGCCCCTGTGGTTTGCAGTAGTGGAATGATTTCGTTTGTTGACAGAAAGTTTCTTTTGCCTTTTTAAGACTTTTATAAATCCAGAAGACCTGCATTGAAGGAGGTCAACATCATACGTTATGTTGTAACTGAAAAGGCATTCAGCTGTCGGAGCCATGCCTTGCCGTCCCCATGTAACCAAAGGCTCCTTGGAGGTTCTTTAATTACTGGTTTTAATCAGAGGGGAGGTGAGAGGTCAGGAGCCTTATCAATCTGATGGTAAATTTAAAGCTTGGAAAGCTCATGAAGTCCATCCAGGAGCCTGATTTTGCGTTTTATAGCCTTACAAAACACAAAGCCCACGCTCATGGAGAACTGGTGAAAGGATTTGGAGCTCTGTAGGAAAAATACATTTTGGGTCTGTACACAGGAAGATAAAACTCCGATAGGATAACAAGGCAGGACGAGCTGTGGAGAACCAGGTTTTCTGCCAGCAGAAAAGTAGAAGTGAAGCTGCTGGGAAAAACATCACGTCACCGTGCCTCACAGCCAGTCTGTGCCTTGGGGGCAACCATCAGCACAGCGGTGCGTGCCTGTGCCCTCTTCTGATATGAAATACAGAAATCAGCTATTCTGTAGAAGATTTGGCCACCACTTCCTTGGTCATAAGCAAACGGAGTCCTAAGGTCAGGTCAAGTCTTAGCCATAAATATGGGTCTTGTGGAATCCTAGTACCTGGGGTATCTCACTTGCACAGATGAAGGCTGGCCTTAATCGCTCAGTTCAGAATGGCTCCTCTTGTGCTGTTCACAGAATTTTCAGGTTTTGGCTGCAGATCAGTAGGCAAATGCTCATGCGAGTCTCATTCATCATGCAATTTAGATTTGCAACGCAGTTTGAGGTTTTCTCTAATTTCTCTCTTAGTATTTGTATGAAGGAGAACAATCAGATAAAAATCCAGATAGCTTGAAGATCATGTGACATGAAAAACCTTTATAACAATCGTGGGGCTCTTGTTTTGTTTTCAAAAAAAAGACTCCATTCGGTACAGGTTTCATATTTATATAAGGATCAGAAAATTAAGATTTTTTTTTGGCAGCAAGCAAATAGATGACTGTGTGGGGATGGATGCAAAGGCAAATGTAAGCTGGAAAGAGATAAATTAACTAAAAGCCTGGATCTCGTGTGTTCTGTAGAGAAAACTCTGTTAATTGAAATGAAAAACTTCTTTGCCTCCTTTCTTTTCACTAAACCTGTCCCTGGAAGAAATCTCTGGTCAAAGTGATGAAATAGTCTTGCATCTGTATAACTGTGTAACTAATATTGCAGCATGTGGGACGTGAAGCTGGGAGGGGAGGGTACCGTGTTCAAAACCCTCGATGCTCCAAGGACTGTGTTTTCTCAATACATCCAGAACAAGGGCTCCAAGTGGAGTCTCCCACACCCAGCTGAGTGCTCGAGTGCTCAGGCTCTTCATCATTCTAGGACGGATTGGTCTTTTGCTGTTCCGAATGAAACTCTTCAAAAGCTTCTGGCTGTTTGGATGCAAAATGAAAACAAATGTGCAAAACTCAAACAGTTTCATAATTCATCTCTTCTAGCCGTGCAAGATGCTTGGAGTGTGTCATTAATCTTTTCAGTGGGTTTCTTACTGAGGGGTTTGCTTCTTGCTTTGGATCTGTAAGACCTCTGTCTACTCCCACACCCTCCATGGCTAAATGAGAGGCAGTGCAAAAAACAAGCCTCTGACCAAGTACATGCTGCTACTGCTGCTAGTTAGGTCCTGCCTGCCCAGTTCCTGGTGGATAGATCATCTGGTGATGCTTAAGGATGCCAGCTGTGACATCCCTTTCCTGAATTTCAGCAGTCTCGTTGTTTCTGCAGCCCTCTTCCTCATGGGTTGCTGGATGCAGCTTTCTACTTAAGGAAGGGTCTCCATTCTCAGTTGGACACAATGTTCCCTGCCCATCCGTTGTGCTTAATGAAAGGCTCACGTGCACATCCAGGTAGCAAACTGTTCCAGGAGCAAAAAGATTCTTCCACATCTGCCGTTGCTGCAAGACCAGACAAAACATTCTTGTGGGAATTAAATGCCACGTGTGTTTTTGAGTTACTAGTAGAGCTGTGGTCTTTGTCTAACGGGAGTAGAAATATGTGGACATAACAGAAATTAAATGCATTAGCCTGGCGCCATGGTTACTAAGAAACAGAAGGATGCTGGTACACTGTATTCTTTTCACTCCCAGATGAGGAAGGGATGCTGAAGCTGAAATAAAAGCTTCTTTAAAAACAAAACAAAACAAAACAAAACAAACCTGTTGTATTTCTATAATGAAAGAGCAAGCACCACTATTTAACCTGCACAGCCAGTAAATGGTCCTGCTTGGTTTTCACACTCTGTCCTCTCAGCAAAAGTTGATAGGCACCTTTGTTTACTTAATTAGTTTTTCTCCTTTTTGTATTAAACCAAGTTGCCTTCAGCAGATCATGTTTCATTCTCAGTAGGTAACAATAATGAAAAGAAATTACTCCAGATGAAGAAGAAGTTCCCCCTTCTTTGCAAATGAGTTTCAGAAAATCAGCAAGACAAGTCGGCAACAGAAGCAAAGGCGAGTGTCTGGTTTGGCAAACACAGTCTTAGGCTTAAAAGGAGTGAGGACTTTTTCAGCCAGTCTCTATTCAGTCACCTCTCCCTTCCAAACTCACTTGGCAGCCAAGGGAGAGGAGGAGAAACACCACTGCTATTCCTCCTGTCCCTTGGATTTCACTTGCCAGCCGCTTGGAGAACATCCCCATTGTCTCAGAACAACCCAGGGCGGGAAGGAACAGGCTGCACTGTCAGGATAAGCAGCAAAAAGCTGCCCCTGGGTAAGGCTTTCCCGCTGCCACCCACTCTGGTTCATGCAGGCTCCTCTGCCAGTCATCTCTGCCCACCCGCTGATGTTCCTCTGATCCTTCTTGCTCACAGACCCATTTCTTTCTCTATGGCGAGCCCTGGCAGGGAGCTCCATCCCATTCAGCTCTTAATATTTGATTATGTCTCTAGTGAAGTGAACACTCATTAAGTTAATTTCAGCAACAATATAAACATCAAAAGACTGAATTACTTGTAATAGCAGAATGGGATGGGCTGGCATCGATGCTTATTTATTGCTTTCCGCTGCTTCCTACTGTCGCTGCTGTTGAGGCCTGGGGGGAACTTGAAGGTGATTTAAAAGCCCTGAATAGAGACTCTCATCGAGGAGAGCAGAGGTTTGTGAGCGTGGGGTCTGACCCTCCCGAAATATGTCAGCTGTGGAAAATAAAGGATATAGATAAAAGTTAAGATTTCATTGTCCTCCTTATATCCCTCTAGGAGACTGACAGCTCTGAGCTGCTTTTTGCTCACTGGTTCAGACTAACACTGGAAGATCTGGGATAATTTCAGCTCACCAGGAGTCCCGTATTTCTAATAGAAAATTCTGTGTGTTCTTTTGCTTTGTTTTGCTTTTCCTTTTCAAATCCCTGTGATTGATTTCCATTAAAACTATAAATCTATTAACATTTGGAGGAGATGTTTAGAGGTTGCCTGTGTGCAGCATTCTGAAATCACAGAGTTTCTATGGCTGGAAAAGACCTTTAAGATCATCAAAGCCAACCATTCCTTAACTCGACCAGGGCCACTACAATGTGCACTCTAAGCTTTTGGGTTTATCTTGCTGCTGGTTCACTACAACAAGCTAAAAAGCTTAATTTTGACTTTTGCTAAAGCAACTTTTACGTTCCCTTAAAACCTGCATGTCACTGTTGACGATGAACGTTGCACAGTCACTGAGAGCATTTATAACACAAAGCAACACTGTGATATGTAAATATTGCCATAAAACTCTCCCATTTATACAAAGCTTCAAAGGAAACAAAAATATTTACATAGTTTACACCTGTTCCACAGGAAATGAGAAATGTTGACTTTTCCAAGCTTGTTTCCATCCAAAGTTGCAACAAATGCCAATCACCTGTGAAAATATTCTTGTTTCTCGTCATCCTTGTTACCTTCTCCTAAATAACAAACTTTCCCATGTTTTCTCATGCTGCTCTGCACCTGGCTTCCCATTTGTTCATTTAGTATTGATCACCTGGTGCTACCCAAACCCTGTCAGCTTACTGGTCTCTCAGATTCCCAGTAGCACCATTACCCTCCTGATTTTCACAGGAGGGCATACGAGGACTCTGCAATTGGCAGAGCAAATTGATTGCCTCATTTAGCTCCTTGAAGACTGAAACCATTGTACGAAGTCCCTGGTTCGGTAACAGATGAGGATTTGGAAGCAGATGAAATGCTTTGCTTGTGTTAGGCATCACATATAAATATAAAACCCATTGGTTTATCTCCTGTAAGTATAATTATCCAGTCAGATGAACGATTATAGTACTCGCAGTATTTGCTCTGGAGTTAGAGCACTTGCAGGGCTATGAAGGACTGTTCATGGCTCTGGTAAATCAAATCATCTTGAAAATGACATCATGTATTAGGAAGTCAAGATCGAGAACAGGAGGCAGGGACCCCAATTCACAAAAGATTTTAGTGCAATTCACCTTCTTGAATGGTTTCATAGGCATTGTCTTTGCTATTCTTTCGCCTAGCTGGATTTTGGGCCATTTCTCCCAAGTCAACGTTGCTTCATCCAAGGAGAGGAGATGTATCAGGCTGATGAAGGGATGTGTCACCATCCACTACAGCCTCCAGGCACCTCGCCATGACCCCACCTAGCTTATAGCTCTGCAGCTTGGGACAACCTTCCAGTTCTTCCTGTGCGTGACCCAGGCTGTGTGAAGCCCTGTTCAGACACCAGAGATGGGTACACGTCATACCAACCTCTGCATTTACATTTTGCCCTGGTCTGGCTGCTGCGTGAACTCATTCCTCAAATACCAAATTCATTTGAGGATCATGGTAGAGAGGGGAAAGAAACTACTTACTCCCCTTGCCTCTGTTCTTACAGATCTCTCATTATATTTTCATTCTCCTTGAATTTCTGGCAGAAATTCTTTTCAGACATTCTAAATATCACAAGCAGTTCCAGGTAGCAGGACAAGTACTATTCCCTTAAAAATGGAACCTCCCACTTTCTTTGCCCCTCTGGAGGGGAATCCATGAGGAATGGCTGAACAGTGGGCTGAGAGTGACTTGGGTATGGTTTATGTGCTCTTGGTCAGGTTATTCCCATTTATCATTCTAAAGAGCCTTGGTGAAACCATCACACATTTGCTAGAGTCGTATCTCCAGCTCATAGAGCACATCTACAGAACAGCGTTTTATAATCACTGTCTTTACTGTGGACATGCTTTAAATCTTTTATGTTAATATATGATGGCTGCTCTATAGCTGACATCTCAGAAATCCCCAAAGAATGCCTGGCCAGGCTGGAAAACAGCCTTATGAAACGGCACAACACTGGGAATCACACCTTTGGGGTCCTGTTTTTACTTAATTTCAGTTACTTGATGCCTCAGTTTACCCATCTGATCATTACTGTGTTCCTCAGAAGGCAATGAAATACTTCGGTGAGGGAGCCTTGCACAGCTAGAAATGATGCTGATGTTTTCCCTTAACATCTAACTGGTTGGCTGGGACCCTGCAGGGTTTATTAGATCAACTCTGATCAGCACTTCTTAATTTTTTTTTCATTGCATGGGGTGTTAGTGTTCTCAAAGCGTGTGTTTTTCTGAGCAGTGAGCATCTGAGGTGCACTGAGATGACTCAATAAAACACAGAAAAGACAGTGGCAACACTACACAAATCCTCTGTCATTAATTAAAGTCCAGTGTAAATTCCATCAGTCCAATTAACTAAAGCAGACACTATAAAATCTCATTTCTTCTTCCTCCTTCTTCCTTTCCATCAACTATTCAACAGCAGACAGCAGGTAAAAGTGAACACAGACTGTTTGTCTCCATGGCTTTTCCAAAACATGCTTAAGACTGTCGAATGTGCTTTAAAGAATTAATGCTGAACACGGCTCGTTAAATGACGAAGCCCAGCGAGCTGGGGGTGCCTTCCCCTTGTTTCCCTTCATCTCGAAAGGTTCCCCGAGTGCTGGGCATGGGAGGATCTGCCCCTCTTAGGTTTGAGTACCTGCTAAATCGGAGGGAACCCATCAGCACTCCCACGCTGGCACCGGGATTCTGGCTGCAGGAGAAAAGCCGCTGTCGCCATGGACACCAAAACAGGGAGGACTAATCAGAAAATATTGATAGGGTGAAATGTCAGCGACTGAAATCTAACTGGCACGTGATCTTTAGAGGAGAGCGGTGAATCATCTCTTAGTTGGGATAGGTGAGGAGATCGCTGACTGCAGGGAAGCTTTGGCTTCAGGGCCAAAGGCTAACGTGGATCTTTTTATTATCAATAGCAGTGTTACAGTACTGGAGCAGCATCCCAGTGTGGTTAGACACTGGATAAACAGAAAACAAAGCCAGTGTCAGGACCTATGAGTCTGCTGAGTACTGAGCAGGATCTAGGAGGGACTGGAAAGGCTGAGCTGAGACCCAGGAGATCTTAGATGCCAGACTGCTGAGCCCTGACCCATTCAGCACCAAAGCTGAAGCTCAGGCAAGGGCACGTCCACAAACCCTGGGAGCTGTGTGGGGTTGGGTAGTGATCTTCTAGTGACAGGGGAAGGTTACTGCTTTAGGTCCTGCCTCGTCTAGTCCACTCTTTCAGTGGTTGCTGCAGAGTAACAGCCCCGATGTCCCCTGGGAGTTAAAACACAGGAGAAGATCTCTCATCCCCAAACCGCTGCTATGGGACAGCTGTGATTTGGGAGGATAATAGTTTGCTCTCCCAAAGACTAACAAAGACCTTACAAATAAGCCCATTTATTATTCCGGAGGGGAACTTTCTCATCAGTTTTCAAATCAGAACCTCCTCTAATCCCAGAGCTAATCAGACACTGATTTACTGCGTGGTTTTGCCATATAATTTGCAAAAAAATACATCCCCAGGCTGGGCTGTAATGGCTGTGCCTTTGCATTCTGGAATTCTCTGAATACATCTGATTACATTAGTCAGAGAGTCGAAGTAGTTGTCAAATGGAAAGGACAACTTCAACAGACCCGAGTTTACTGCTTCTTTCGGAATATTTAAATGGTCTTAATGTTTTAAAATCATGCACTCTCTGTGTCACATTGAGATCTGTCTCCTAATGCTCAAGAAAAATGTCCCAGAATGGGCTTTCCTGTGGCATGAGATGTGATTGAGCAGAGACAGTATCTGAAAGATTAAAGAGCTTTATCTTGTGGTGAAAGATGGGAACTTTGAGAGGTCTCTTAATTGATGGAAGCCTGCAGGTACAATCTGATGCTCTCTCAACATGCCAGGGATGAGTGACGGGGAAGGAGCTGATTCCTACAGTAGAGATCAGGTTTTAGTTCAGTTCTCCAAGACTGCCTTCTAGGAACTCTCATGGGAGCAATGCATTGAGAAGAATTTATTGTCAAGGAGAAGAGCAAGACAAGCACTTTTGTGGTAATAGCACAGCTGCTTGTCAGAAACTTAAGAGGATGAAAATGGACCTTCTTGAACTTAGAAAAAGGAAAAAGGAAAGGAAAGGAAAGGAAAGGAAAGGAAAGGAAAGGAAAGGAAAGGAAAGGAAAGGAAAGGAA